>CAJGYO010000371.1:0-107269 GCA_904845875.1 Miscanthus lutarioriparius | reverse complement strand
GCAAGATTGGTGTATGGTTTGCGCCAAACGTACCATAGGCTCGTAAACCGTTTTGGATGCACCGATGGTACTCCTTGGTGACGAGGCTCACGTGCACGCTTCGTTTGGTCTGCTTTAGAGATAGTACTAGTCTTGGCGCAAGATCGGTGCACCATAGGCTCGAAAATCGCTTTGGACGCACTTTTGGATGGAACTTCTAGGTGGCGTGGGTCATGTGGAATCTTGTTTCGGTCCGTTTGGAGACGGTGTTAGCGGCAGTACAACATAGGTGCATGGTCTGCGCCAAATGTATCATAGGCTCGAGAAATCATTTTGGACACACCGATGGTACTCCCCACGTGGCGAGGCTCAAGTGGAAGCTTGTTTCGGTCCGTTAGGAGATATTCTTGAGCGCAGAATAGGTGCAAGGTTTGTGCCAAACGTACCATAGGCTTAGAAATTGTTTTCGATGCACCCGATGCAACTCCTAGGTGAGTGGGTCATGTCGAATCTCGTTTTGATCCATTTGGAAATGGTGTTAGTATCGGTGCAAGATAGGTGCACAGTTTAATGCCAAACTTACCATAGGCTTAGAAATCATTTTGGATGCACCCGATGGTACTCCTAAGTGACGAGGCTCAAGTGGAAACTCGTTCTAAGTCAGTTTGGAGATAGTGCTATTCATGACTCAAGATATGTGCAAGATTTGCACCGAACGTACCATCACGCCGAAATCGCTTTTTTCATGCAAACGATGGAACTCCGAGGTGACGGGGTCATGTTGAATCTCGTTTCAGATCCGTTTGGAGATGGTGTTAGTGTCGGTGCAAAATAGGTGCATGGTTTGCGCCAAACGTACCATAGGTTCAGAAATCATTTTGTACACACCCGATGGTACTCCTAGGTGACGAGCCTCATGTGGAAGCCCGTTTCGGTCCATTTGGAGATAGCGCTAGTCTTGATGTAGATAGGTGCACGGTATGCGATGAACGTACCATAGCTTTAGAAATTGGTTTGGACTTGCCCGATGGAACTCCTACGTGATGTGGGTCATGTGGAATCTCGTTTCTGTCCGTTTGTAGATGGTGCTAGTGAGAGTGCAACTTAGGTGCACGGTCTGCGCCAAATGTATCATAGGCTCAGAAATCATTTTGCACGCACCCGATGGTACTCCAACGTGACGAGGCTCAAGTGGAAGCTCGTTTCGGTCCGTTTGAAGATAGTGCTAATCTTCACTCTAGATAGGTGCACAGTTTGCGCGGAACGTACCAAAGGCTCAGAAATCGTTTTGGACGCACCCGATGGAACTCCTTGGTTACACGGGTCATGTCGAATCACGTTTTGGTTCGTTTGGAGATGGTGTTAGAGTCGGTGCAAGATAGGTGCATGGTTTGCGCCAAACGTACCATAGGCTTAGAAACCGTTTTGGATGCACCGATGGTACTCCTAGGTGACGAGGCTCACGTGCACGCTCGTTTCGGTCCGTTTAGAGATAGTACTAGTCTTGACGCAAGATAGGTGCACGGTTTGCGCCAAACGCACCACAGGCTCGAAAATTGTTTTGGACGCACCCGATGGAACTCCTAGGTGACACGGGTCATGTCAAATCACGTTTTGGTTCGTTTGGACATGGTGTTAGAGTCGGTGCAAGATTGGTGTATGGTTTGCGCCAAACGTACCATAGGCTCGGCTGTTTTGGATGCACCGATGGTACTCCTTGGTGACGAGGCTCACGTGCATGCTCGTTTCGGGTCATTTAGAGATAGTACTAGTCTTGACGCAAGATCGATTTTCCATAGGCTCAAAAATCGTTTTGGACGCACCCGATGGAACTTCTAGGTGACGTGGGTCTTGTGGAATCTTGTTTCATCCGTTTGGAGACGGTGTTAGCGGCGATGCAACATAGGTGCATGGTCTGCGCCAAATGTATCATAGGCTCGTAAATCATTTTGGACACCCCGATGGTACTCCTACGTGACGAGGCTCAAGTGGAAGCTTGTTTCGGTCCGTTAGGAGATATTGCTGACGCAGATAGGTGCACGGTTTGTGCCAAACGTACCATAGGCTTAGAAATTGTTTTGGATGCACCCAATGCAACTCCTAAGTGAGTGGGTCATGTCGAATCTCGTTTTGATCCATTTGGAAATGGTGTTAGTATCGGTGCAAGATAGGTGCACGATTTACGCCAAACTTACCATAGGCTTAGAAATCATTTTGGATGCACCCGATGGTACTCCTAAGTGACGACGCTCAAGTGGAAACTCGTTCTAAGTCAGTTTGGAGATAGTGCTAATCATGACTCAAGATATGTGCAAGATTTGCACCGAACGCACTTATACATCGCTCGTAAATCGTTTTCATGCAAACGATGGAACTCCGAGGTGACGGGTCATGTTGAATCTCGTTTCAGTCCGTTTGGAGATAGTGTTAGTGTCGGTGCAAAATAGGTGCATGGTTTGCGCCAAGCGTACCATAGGTTCGAAAATCATTTTGTACACACCCGATGGTACTCCCTAGGTGACGAGCCTCATGTGGAAGCTTCGTTTGGTCCGTTGGAGATAGTGCTAGTCTTGATGTAGATAGGTGCACGTGTATCTTGCTGAACGTACCATAGGCTCGAAAATCGTTTTGGGCACCCAATGGAACTCCTAGGTGACACGGGTCATATGAAATCACGTTTCAAGTTTGTTTGCAGACGGTGTTAGTGTCGGTGCAAGATAGGTGCATGGTTTACGCCAAACGTACCACAGGCTCGAAAATTGTTTTGGACGCACCCGATGGAACTCCTAGGTGACATGGGTCATGTCAAATCACGTTTTGGTTCGTTTGGAGATGGTGTTAGAGTCGGTGCAAGATTGGTGTATGGTTTGCGCCAAACGTACCATAGGCTCAGAAACCGTTTTGGATGCACCGATGGTACTCCTTGGTGACGAGGCTCACGTGCATGCTCGTTTCGGTCTGTTTAGAGATAGTACTAGTCTTGACGCAAGATCGGTGCACCATAGGCTCGAAAATCGCTTTTGGGCGCACCCGATGGAACTTCTAGGTGACGTGGGTCATGTGGAATCTTGTTTACATCCGTTTGGAGACGGTGTTAGCGGCGATTGCAACATAGGTGCATGGTCTGCGCCAAATGTATCATAGGCTCGAAAATCATTTTGGACACCCCCGATGGTACTCCCTCGTGACGAGGCTCAAGTGGAAGCTTGTTTCGTCCGTTAGGAGATATTGTTGACGCAGATAGGTGCACGGTTTGTGCCAAAGCGTACCATAGGCTTAGAAATTGTTTTGGATGCACCCAATGCAACTCCTAGGTGAGTGGGTCATGTCGAATCTCGTTTTGATCCATTTGGAAATGGTGTTAGTATCGGTGCAAGATAGGTGCACGCTTTTATGCCAAACTTACCATAGGCTTAGAAATCATTTTGGATGCACCCGATGGTACTCCTAAGTGACGAGGCTCAAGTGGAAACTCGTTCTAAGTCAGTTTGGAGATAGTGCTAATCATGACTCAAGATGTGCAAGATTTGCACCGAACGCATTACCACGCCGTAAATCGAAATGCGTTTTCATGCAAACGATGGAACTCCGAGGTGACGGGTCATGTTGAATCTCATTTCAGATCCGTTCGGAGATGGTGTTAGTGTCGGTGCAAAATAGGTGCATGGTTTTGCGCCAAACGTACCATAGGTTCAAAAATCATTTTGTACACACCCGATGGTACTCCTAGGTGACGAGCCTCATGTGGAAGCTCGTTTGTCCGTTGGAGATAGCGCTAGTCTTGATGTAGATTGGTGCACGGTTTGTGCTGAGCGTACCATAGGCTCGAAAATTGGTTTGGGCGTGCCGATGGAACTCCCCTACGTGATGTGGGTCATGTCGAATCTTGTTTCGTCCGTTTGGAGACGGTGTTAGTGTCGCTGCATGATAGGTGCACGTTTTGCGCCAAATGTATCATAGGCTCGAAATCATTTTGGGCGCACTGGATGGTACTCCCACGTGATGAGGATCAAGTGGAAGCTCGTTTTGGTCCGTTTGGAGATAGTGCTAATCTTCACTCAAGATAGGTGCAGTTCGCGGAACGTAACATAGGCTCGGAAATCGTTTTGGACGCTTTGATGGAACTCCTAGGTGACACGGGTCATGTCGAATCACGTTTGATTCGTTTGGAAATGGTGTTAGAGTCGGTGCAAGATAGTTGCATGGTTTGCGCCAAACGCGTACCATAGGCTCGAAACCGTTTTGGATGCACCGATGGTACTCCTAGGTGACGAGGCTCGATTGGAAGCTTCGTTTCATCCGTTTGGAGATAGTGCTAATGTTGACCCAAGATAAGTGCACGGTTTCTTGCGCGAAAGTACCATAGGCTCAAAAACTGTTTTGGGCCTTTCGATGGAACTCCTAGGTGACACGGGTCATGTCGAATCATGTTTCGGTTCGTTTGGAGATGGTGTTAGAGTCGGTGCAAGATAGGTGCATGGTTTGCGCCAAACGTACCTTAGGCTCGAGAAACCGTTTTGGATGCACCGATGGTACTCCCTACGTGACGAGGCTCACGTGCACGCCGCGTTCGGTCTATTTAGAGATAGTACTAGTCTTGGCGCAAGATAGGTGCACGGTTTGCGCCGAAACGTACCATAGGCTCAAAAATCGTTTTGGGCGCACCCGATGGAACTTCTAGGTGACGTGAGTCATGTGGAATCTCATTTACATCCGTTTGGAGACGGTGTTAGTGTCGGTCGACATAGGTGCATGGTCTGCGCCAAATGTGTCATAGGCTCGTAAATCGTTTTGGACACACCGATGGTACTCCCCTACGTGACGAGGCTCAAGTGGAAGCTTGTTTTGATCCGTTTGGAGATATTATTTGTGAGATAGGTGCCGCTTTGTGCCAAATGTACCATAGGCTTAGAAATTGTTTTGGATGCACCCGATGCAACTCCTAGGTGAGTGGGTCATGTCGAATCTTGTTTTGATGCGTTTGGACATGGTGTTAGTATCGGTGCAAGATAGGTGCGCAGATTTGCATCAAACATACCATAGGCTTAGAAATCATTTTGGATGCACCCGATGGTACTCCTAAGTGACGAGGCTCAAGTGGAAACTCGTTATCGGTCGGTTTGGAGATAGTGGTAATCATGACTCAAGATAGGTGCAAGATTTGGACCGAACGTACCATAGGCTCGAGAAATCGTTTTGGATGCAAACGATGGAACTCGAGGTGACGGGGTCATGTGGAATCTCGTTGCGATCTGTTTGGAGGCGGTGTTAGTGTCGGTGCAAGATAGGAGCATGGTTTGCGCCAAACGTACCATAGGTTCGTAAATCGTTTTGTACACACCGATGGTACTCCTAGGTGACAAGCCTCATGTGGAAGCTTCGTTTCAAATCCGTTTGGAGATAGTGCTAGTCTTGATGTAGATAGGTGCACAGTTTTATGCTGAACGTACCATAGGCTTATAAATTGTTTTGGGCGTGCCGATGGAACTCCTACGTGATGTGGGTCATGTGGAATCTCGTTTACATCCGTTTGGAGACGGTGTTAGTGTCGATTAGGCAATATAGGGTGCACGGTCTGCGCCAAAATGTATCATAGGCTCGGAAAATCATTTTGGGCGCACCTGATGGTACTCCCTCGTGTGAGGCTCAAGTGGAAGCTCGTTTGGTCCGTTTGGGACATAGTGCTAATCTTCACTCAAGATAGGTGCACGGTTTGGCGGAGCGTACCATAGGCTTGGAAATCATTTTGGATGCACCCGATGGAACTCCTAGGTGACACGGGTCATATCAAAACATCTTCGATTCATTTGGAGACGGTGTTAGTGTCGCTGCATGATAGGTGCACGTTTGGCGCCAAACGTACCATAGGCTCGAAAACCGCTTTTGGATGCACCGATGGTACTCCTAGGTGACGAGGCTCGGTGGAAGCTCGTTTGGTCTGTTTGGAGATAGTGCTAATGTTGACTCAAGATAGGTGCACGGTTTGCGCGGACGTACCAAAGGCTCGTAAATCGCTTTGGGCGCACCCGATGGAACTCCTAGGTGACACGGGTCATGTCAAATCACGTTTTGGTTCGTTTGGAGATGGTGTTAGAGTCGGTGCAACATAGGTGCATGGTTTGCGCCAAACGTACCACGTGCTCGTAAACCATTTTGGATGCACCGATGGAACTCCTAGGTGACGAGGCTCACGTGCATGCTCGTTTGGTCCGTTTAGAGATAGTACTAGTCTTGGCGCAAAATAGGTGCACGGTTTTATGCCGAACATACCAAAGGTTCAGAAATCATTTTGGGCGCACCCGATGGAACTCCTAGGTGACACGGGTCATGTCGAATCACGTTTTGGTTCGTTTGCGAGCGGTGTTAGTGTCGGTGCAAGACAGGTGCATGGTTTGCATCAAACGCATACCACGTGCTCGAAAACCATTTTGGATGCACCGATGGTACTCCTAGGTGACGAGGCTCACGTGCATGCTCGTTTCGGTCTCATTAAGAGATAGTACTAGTCTTGACGCAAGATAGGTGCACGCGTTTTGCGCCGAATGTACCATAGGCTCGAAAATTGTTTTGGGCGCACCCGATGGAACTCCTAGGTGACACGGGTCATGTCGAATCACGCTTTTGGTTCGTTTGGAGATTGTGTTAGAGTCGGTGCAAGATTGGTGCATGGTTTGTGCCAAACGCGTACCATAGGCTCGAAACCGCTTTGGATGCACCGATGGTACCCCAAGGTGACGAGGCTCAAGTGCACGCTCGTTTTGATCTGTTTAGAGATAGTACTAGTCTTGACGAAAGATCGGTGCACCATAGGCTCAAAAATCGTTTTGGGCGCACCGATGGAACTTCTAGGTGACGTCGTCATGTGGAATCTTGTTTCATCCGTTTGTAGACGGTGTTAGCGTCGATGCAACATAGGTGCATGTTCTGCGCCAAATGTATCATAGGCTCGAAAATCGTTTTGGACACACCGATGGTACTCCTACGTGACGAGGCTCAAGTGGAAGCTTGTTTCGGTCCGTTAGGGATATTGCTGTACGCAGATAGGTGCAACGGCTTGTGCCAAACGTACCATAGGCTTAGAAATTGTTTTGGATGCACCCGATGCAACTCCTAGGTGAGTGGGTCATCTCGAATCTCGTTTTGATCCGTTTGGACATATGGTGTTAGTATCGGTGCAAGATAGGTGCAGCTTTATGCCAAACATACCATAGGCTTAGAAATCGCTTTTGGGTGCACCCGGTGGTACTCCTAAGTGACAAGACTCAAGTGGAAACTCGTTCTCGGTCAGTTTGGAGATAGTGCTAGTCATTACTCAAGATAGGTGCAAGATTTGCACCGAACATACCATAGGCTCAGAAATGATTTTGGATGCAAACGATGGAACTCCGAGATGACGGGGTCATGTGGAATCTCGTTTCAGTCCGTTTGGAGACGGTGTTAGTGTCGGTTGCAAGATAGGTGCATGGTTTGCGCCAAACGTACCATAGGTTCGTAAATCGTTTTGTACACACCGATGGAACTCCTAGGAGACGAGCCTCATGTGGAAGCTTCGTTTGGTCCGTTTGGAGATAGTGCTAGTCTTGATGTAGATAGGTGCACGGTATGCGCTGAACGCACCATAGCTTTAGAAATTGTTTTGGACATGCCCGATGGAACTCCTACGTGATGTGGGTCATGTGGAATCTCGTTCATCCGTCCGCTTGTAGATGGTGTTAGTGAGAGTGCAACATAGGTGCACGGTCTCTGCCAAATGTATCATAGGCTCGAAATCATTTTGCACGCACCGATGGTACTCCAACGTGACGAGGCTCAAGTGGAAGCTTCGTTTGGTCCGTTTGAAGATAGTGCTAATCTTCACTCAAGATAGGTGCACGGCAGTTTGCGGAACGTACCATAGGCTCGGAAATCGTTTTGGGCGCACCCGATGGAACTCCTAGGTGACACGGGTCATGTCGAATCACGTTTGATTCGTTTGGAGATGGTGTTGAGAGTCGGTGCAAGATAGTTGCATGGTTTGCGCCAAACGTACCATAGGCTCGAAAACCGTTTTGGATGCACCGATGGTACTCCTAGGTGACGAGGCTCGGTGGAAGCTCGTTTTGGTCCATTTGGAGATAGTGCTAATGTTGACTCAAGATAGGTGCACGGTTTTGCGCGAAAGTACCATAGGCTCGAAAACTGTTTTGGACGCGCTCGATGGAACTCCTAGGTGACACGGGTCATGTCGAATCATGTTTCGGTTCGTTTGGAGATGGTGTTAGAGTCGGTGCAAGATAGGTGCATGGTTTGCGCCAAACGTACCTTAGGCTCGAAACCGCTTTTGGATGCACCGATGGTACTCCTACGTGATGAGGCCCACGTGCACGCTGCTTTTCGTTTGATCTGTTTAGAGATAGTACTAGTCTTGGCGCAAGATAGTTGCACGGTTTGCGCGCGAACGTACCATAGGCTCGAAAATCGTTTTGGACGCACCCGATGGAACTTCTAGGTGACGTGAGTCATGTGGAATCTCATTTACATCCGCTTGGAGACGGTGTTAGCGTCGGTCATGCGACATAGGTGCATGGTCTGCGCCAAAATGTGTCATAGGCTCGTAAATCGCTTTTGGACACACCGATGGTACTCCTACGTGACGAGGCTCAAGTGGAAGCTTGTTTTGATCCGTTTGGAGATATTGCTTTTGCAGATAGGTGCACAGATTTGTGCCAAATGTACCATAGGCTTAGAAATTGTTTTGGATGCACCCGATGCAACTCCTAGGTGAGTGGGTCATGTCGAATCTTGTTTTGATGCGTTTGGACATGGTGTTAGTATCGGTGCAAGATAGGTGCGCAGCTTATGCATCAAACATACCATAGGCTTAGAAATCATTTTGGATGCACCCGATGGTACTCCTAAGTGACGAGGCTCAAGTGGAAACTCGTTATCAGTCAGTTTGGAGATAGTGCTAATCATGACTCAAGATAGGTGCAAGATTTGCACCGAACATACCATAGGCTCAGAAATGATTTTGGATGCAAACGATGGAACTCCGAGATGACGGGGGTCATGTGGAATCTCGTTTCAGATCCGTTTGGAGACGGTGTTAGTGTCGGTGCAAGATAGGTGCATGGTTTGCGCCAAACGTACCATAGGTTCGTAAAATCGTTTTGTACACACCCGATGGAACTCCTAGGTGACGAGCCTCATGTGGAAGCTCGTTTCGGTCCGTTTGGAGATAGTGCTAGTCTTGATGTAGATAGGTGCACGGTATGCGCGCTGAGCGTACCATAGCTTTAGAAATTGTTTTGGACATGCCCGATGGAACCCTACATGATGTGGGTCATGTGGAATCTCGTTTACATCCGTTTGTAGATGGTGTTAGTGAGAGTGCAACATAGGTGCACGGTCTGCCAAATGTATCATAGGCTCGAAAATCATTTTGCACGCACCCGATGGTACTCCAACGTGACGAGGCTCAAGTGGAAGCTCGTTTGGTCCGTTTGAAGATAGTGCTAATCTTCACTCAAGATAGGTGCACGGTTTGCGCGGAACGTACCATAGGCTCGGAAATCGTTTTGGACGCACCCGATGGAACTCCTAGGTGACACGGGTCATGTCGAATCACGTTTCGGTTCGTTTGGAGATGGTGTTAGAGTCGGTGCAAGATAGTTGCATGGTTTGCGCCAAACGTACCATAGGCTCAGAAACCGTTTTGGATGCACCGATGGTACTCCTAGGTGACGAGGCTCGTGGAAGCTCGTTTTGGTCCATTTGGAGATAGTGCTAATGTTGACTCAAGATAGGTGCACGGTTTGCGCGAAAGTACCATAGGCTCGTAAACTGTTTTGGACGCTACCGATGGAACTCCTAGGTGACACGGGTCATGTCGAATCATGTTTCGGTTCGTTTGGAGATGGTGTTAGAGTCGGTGCAAGATAGGTGCATGGTTTGCGCCAAACGTACCTTAGGCTCAGAAACCGTTTTGGATGCACCGATGGTACTCCTACGTGATGAGGCCCACGTGCACGCTTCGTTTGGTCTGCTTTAGAGATAGTACTAGTCTTGACGCAAGATAGTTGCACGGTTTGCGCCGAACGTACCATAGGCTCGAAAATCGTTTTGGACGCACCCGATGGAACTTCTAGGTGACGTGAGTCATGTGGAATCTCATTTCATCCGTTTGGAGACGGTGTTAGCGTCGCAGTGCGACATAGGTGCATGGTCTGCGCCAAATGTGTCATAGGCTCGAAAATCGTTTTGGACACACCCGATGGTACTCCTACGTGACGAGGCTCAAGTGGAAGCTTGTTTTGATCCGTTTGGAGATATTGGTCGACGCGTAGAGGTGTGCAGATTTGTGCCAAATGTACCATAGGCTTAGAAATTGTTTTGGATGCACCCGATGCAACTCCTAGGTGAGTGGGTCATGTCGAATCTTGTTTTGATGCGTTTGGACATGGTGTTAGTATCGGTGTGCAAGATAGGTGCGCAGCTTACATCAAACATACCATAGGCTTAGAAATCATTTTGGATGCACCCGATGGTACTCCTAAGTGACGAGGCTCAAGTGGAAACTCGTTATCGGTCAGGCTTGGAGATAGTGCTAATCATGACTCAAGATAGGTGCAAGATTTGGACCGAACGTACCATAGGCTCGAAATCGCTTTTGGATGCAAACGATGGAACTCCGAGGTGACGGGTCGTGTGGAATCTCGTTTCATCTGTTTGGAGACGGTGTTAGTGTCGGTGCAAGATAGGAGCATGGTTTGCGCCAAACGTACCATAGGTTCAGAAATCGTTTTGTACACACCCGATGGTACTCCTAGGTGACAAGCCTCATGTGGAAGCTCGTTTCAGTCCGTTTGGAGATAGTGCTAGTCTTGATGTAGATAGGTGCACGGTTTGCGCTGAACGTACCATAGGCTTATAAATTGTTTTGGACGTGCCCGATGGAACTCCCTACGTGATGTGGGTCATGTGGAATCTCGTTTACATCCGTTTGGAGACGGTGTTAGTGTCGATTGCAACATAGGTGCACGGTCTGCGCCAAATGTATCATAGGCTCAGAAAATCATTTTGGACGCACCCGATGGTACTCCTACGTGACGAGGCTCAAGTGGAAGCTCGTTTCGGTCCGTTTGGACATAGTGCTAATCTTCACTCAAGATAGGTGCACGGTTTGGCGGAACGTACCATAGGCTTGGAAATCATTTTGGATGCACCCGATGGAACTCCTAGGTGACACGGGTCATATCAAAACATCTTTCAGTTCATTTGGAGACGGTGTTAGTGTCGCTGCATGATAGGTGCACGGTTTGCGCCAAACGTACCATAGGCTCATAAACCGTTTTGGATGCACCGATGGTACTCCTAGGTGACGAGGCTCAGGTGGAAGCTCGTTTCGGTCTGTTTGGAGATAGTGCTAATGTTGACTCAAGATAGGTGCACGGTTTGCGCGGAACGTACCAAAGGCTCAGAAATCGTTTTGGACGCACCCGATGGAACTCCTAGGTGACACGGGTCATGTCAAATCACGTTTTGGTTCGTTTGGAGATGGTGTTAGAGTCGGTGCAACATAGGTGCATGGTTTGCGCCAAACGTACCACAGGCTCAGAAACCATTTTGGATGCACCGATGGAACTCCTAGGTGACGAGGCTCACGTGCATGCTCGTTTCGGTCCGTTTAGAGATAGTACTAGTCTTGACGCAAAATAGGTGCACGGTTTGCGCCGAACATACCAAAGGTTCAGAAATCATTTTGGACGCACCCGATGGAACTCCTAGGTGACACGGGTCATGTCGAATCACGTTTTGGTTCGTTTGCAGACGGTGTTAGTGTCGGTGCAAGACAGGTGCATGGTTTGCATCAAACGTACCACAGGCTCAGAAACCATTTTGGATGCACCGATGGTACTCCTAGGTGACGAGGCTCACGTGCATGCTCGTTTCGGTCTGTTAAGAGATAGTACTAGTCTTGACGCAAGATAGGTGCACGTTTTGCGCCGAATGTACCATAGGCTCGAAAATTGTTTTGGACGCACCCGATGGAACTCCTAGGTGACACGGGTCATGTCGAATCACGTTTTGGTTCGTTTGGAGATTGTGTTAGAGTCGGTGCAAGATTGGTGCATGGTTTGTGCCAAACGTACCATAGGCTCAGAAACCGTTTTGGATGCACCGATGGTACCCCAAGGTGACGAGGCTCAAGTGCACGCTCGTTTCGGTCTGTTTAGAGATAGTACTAGTCTTGACGAAAGATCGGTGCACCATAGGCTCAAAAATCGTTTTGGACGCACCCGATGGAACTTCTAGGTGACGTGCGTCATGTGGAATCTTGTTTCTGTCCGTTTGTAGACGGTGTTAGCGTCAGTGCAACATAGGTGCATGTTCTGCGCCAAATGTATCATAGGCTCAGAAATCGTTTTGGACACACCCGATGGTACTCCTACGTGACGAGGCTCAAGTGGAAGCTTGTTTCGGTCCGTTAGGAGATATTGCTGACGCAGATAGGTGCACGGCTTGTGCCAAACGTACCATAGGCTTAGAAATTGTTTTGGATGCACCCGATGCAACTCCTAGGTGAGTGGGTCATCTCGAATCTCGTTTTGATCCGTTTGGACATATGGTGTTAGTATCGGTGCAAGATAGGTGCACAGTTTGCGCCAAACATACCATAGGCTTAGAAATCGTTTTGGGTGCACCCGGTGGTACTCCTAAGTGACAAGACTCAAGTGGAAACTCGTTCTCAGTCAGTTTGGAGATAGTGCTAGTCATTACTCAAGATAGGTGCAAGATTTGCACCGAACATACCATAGGCTCAGAAATGATTTTGGATGCAAACGATGGAACTCCGAGATGACGGGGTCATGTGGAATCTCGTTTCAGTCCGTTTGGAGACGGTGTTAGTGTCGGTGCAAGATAGGTGCATGGTTTGCGCCAAACGTACCATAGGTTCGTAAATCGTTTTGTACACACCGATGGAACTCCTAGGAGACGAGCCTCATGTGGAAGCTCGCTTCGGTCCGTTTGGAGATAGTGCTAGTCTTGATGTAGATAGGTGCACGGTATCGCTGCCGAACGTACCATAGCTTTAGAAATTGTTTTGGACATGCCCGATGGAACTCCTACGTGATGTGGGTCATGTGGAATCTCGTTCATCCGTTTGTAGATGGTGTTAGTGAGAGTGCAACATAGGTGCACGGTCTGCCGCGCCAAATGTATCATAGGCTCGAAATCATTTTGCACGCACCGATGGTACTCCAACGTGACGAGGCTCAAGTGGAAGCTCGTTTCGTCCGCTTTGAAGATAGTGCTAATCTTCACTCAAGATAGGTGCACGGTTTGCGCGGAACGTACCATAGGCTCGGAAATCGTTTTGGACGCACCCGATGGAACTCCTAGGTGACACGGGTCATGTCGAATCACGTTTCGGTTCGTTTGGAGATGGTGTTAGAGTCGGTGCAAGATAGTTGCATGGTTTGCGCCAAACGTACCATAGGCTCGTAAACCGCTTTGGATGCACCGATGGTACTCCTAGGTGACGAGGCTCAGGTGGAAGCTCGTTTTGGTCCATTTGGAGATAGTGCTAATGTTGACTCAAGATAGGTGCACGGTTTGCGCGGAAAGTACCATAGGCTCAGAAACTGTTTTGGACGCGCTCGATGGAACTCCTAGGTGACACGGGTCATGTCGAATCATGTTTCGGTTTCGTTTGGAGATGGTGTTAGAGTCGGTGCAAGATAGGTGCATGGTTTGCGCGCAAACGTACCTTAGGCTCGAAACCGTTTTGGATGCACCGATGGTACTCCTACGTGATGAGGCCCACGTGCACGCTCGTTTCGGTCTGTTTAGAGATAGTACTAGTCTTGACGCAAGATAGTTGCACGGTTTGCGCCGAACGTACCATAGGCTCGAAAATCGTTTTGGACGCACCCGATGGAACTTCTAGGTGACGTGAGTCATGTGGAATCTCATTTCATCCGTTTGGAGACGGTGTTAGCGTCGGTCGACATAGGTGCATGGTCTGCGCCAAATGTGTCATAGGCTCGTAAATCGTTTTGGACACACCGATGGTACTCCCTACGTGACGAGGCTCAAGTGGAAGCTTGTTTTGATCCGTTTGGAGATATTCTTGTGCAGATAGGTGCACAGTTTGTGCCAAATGTACCATAGGCTTAGAAATTGTTTTGGATGCACCCGATGCAACTCCTAGGTGAGTGGGTCATGTCGAATCTTGTTTTGATGCGTTTGGACATGGTGTTAGTATCGGTTGCAAGATAGGTGCGCAGTTTGCGCCAAACATACCATAGGCTTAGAAATCATTTTGGATGCACCCGATGGTACTCCTAAGTGACGAGGCTCAAGTGGAAACTCGTTATCGGGCCGGTTTGGAGATAGTGCTAATCATGACTCAAGATAGGTGCAAGATTTGGACCGAACGCATTACCATAGGCTCGAAATCGCTTTGGATGCAAACGATGGAACTCCGAGGTGACGGGGTCATGTGGAATCTCGTTTCACCTGTTTGGAGACGGTGTTAGTGTCGATGCAAGATAGGAGCATGGTTTGCGCCAAACGTAACATAGGTTCGAAATCGTTTTGTACACACCGATGGTAGTCCTAGGTGACAAGCCTCATGTGGAAGCTCGTTTCATCCGTTTGGAGATAGTGCTAGTCTTGATGTAGATAGGTGCACGGTTTTTTGCTGAAACGTACCAAAGGCTTATAAATTGTTTTGGACGTGCCTGATGGAACTCCCTACGTGATGTGGGTCATGTGGAATCTCGTTTACATCCGTTTGGAGACGGTGTTAGTGTCGATTGCAACATAGGTGCACCTGATGCTGCGTAAATGTATCATAGGCTCGTAAAATCGTTTTGGGCGCACCCGATGGAACTCCCTACGTGACGAGGCTCAAGTGGAAGCTCGTTTCATCCGTTTGGACATAGTGCTAATCTTCACTCAAGATAGGTGCACGGTTTGGTGGAACGTACCATAGGCTTGGAAATCATTTTGGATGCACCCGATGGAACTCCTAGGTGACACGGGTCATATCAAAACATGTTTTAGTTCATTTGGAGACGGTGTTAGTGTCGCCGCATGATAGGTGCACGGTTTGCGCCAAACGTACCATAGGCTCGAAAACCGCTTTTGGATGCACCGATGGTACTCCCTAGGTGACGAGGCTCGGTGGAAGCTCGTTTCGGTCTGTTTGGAGATAGTGCTAATGTTGACTCAAGATAGGTGCACGGGTTTGCGCGAACGTACCAAAGGCTCGAGAAATCGTTTTGGGCGCGCCCGATGGAACTCCTAGGTGACACGGGTCATGTCAAATCACGTTTTGGTTCGTTTGGAGATGGTGTTAGAGTCGATGCAACATAGGTGCATGGTTTGCGCGTAAACGTACCACGAGTGCTCGAAAACCATTTTGGATGCTCCGATGGAACTCCTAGGTGACGAGGCTCACGTGCATGCTCGTTTCGGTCCGTTTAGAGATAGTACTAGTCTTGACGCAAAGATAGGTGCACAGTTTGCGCCAACATACCAAAGGTTCGAGAAATCATTTTGGGCGCACCCGATGGAACTCCTAGGTGACACGGGTCATCTCGAATCACGTTTTGGTTCGTTTGCGGACGGTGTTAGTGTCGGTGCAAGATAGGTGCATGGTTTGGCGCCAAACGTACTACAGGCTCGAAACCATTTTGGATGCACCGATGGTACTCCTAGGTGACGAGGCTCACGTGCATGCTCGTTCGGTCTGTTTAGAGATAGTACTAGTCTTGACGCAAGATAGGTGCACGGTTTGCGCCGAATGTACCATAGGCTTGAAAATTGTTTTGGGCGCGCACCCGATGGAACTCCCTAGGTGACGCGGGTCATGTCGAATCACGCTTTTGGTTCGTTTGGAGATTGTGTTAGAGTCGGTGCAAGATTGGTGCATGGTTTGTGCCAAACGCGTACCATAGGCTCATAAACCGTTTTGGATGCACCGATGGTACCCCTATGTGACGAGGCTCACGTGCACGCTCGTTTCGGTCTGTTTAGAGATAGTACTAGTCTTGACGCAAGATCGGTGCACCATAGGCTCGAAAATCGTTTTGGACGCACCCGATGGAACTTCTTGGTGACGTCGTCATGTGGAATCTTGTTTACATCCGTTTGTAGACGGTGTTAGCGTCGATGCAACATAGGTGCATGGTCTGCGCCAAATGTATCATAGGCTCGTAAATCATTTTGGACACACCGATGGTACTCCTACGTGACGAGGCTCAAGTGGAAGCTTGTTTCGGTCCGTTAGGAGATATTGCTTGTGCAGAAGAAAGGTGCACGGCTTGTGCCAAACGTACCATAGGCTTAGAAATTGTTTTGGATGCACCCGATGCAACTCCGAGGTGAGTGGGTCATCTCGAATCTCGTTTTGATCCGTTTGGACATATGGTGTTAGTATCGGTGCAAGATAGGTGCACAGAGTTTGCATGCCAAACATACCATAGGCTTAGAAATCATTTTGGTGCACCGGTGGTACTCCTAAGTGACGGGACTCAAGTGGAAACTCGTTCTCGGTCCGGTTTGGAGATAGTGCTAGTCATTACTCAAGATAGGTGCAAGATTTGCAACATAACATACCATAGGCTCGTAAATGATTTTGGATGCAAACGATGGAACTCCGAGATGACGGGGTCATGTGGAATCTCGTTTCATCCGTTTGGAGACGGTGTTAGTGTCGGTGCAAGATAGGTGCATGGTTTGCGCCAAACGTACCATAGGTTCGAAAATCGCTTTGTACACACCCGATGGAACTCCTAGGTGACGAGCCTCATGTGGAAGCTTCGTTTCGGTCCGTTTGGAGATAGTGCTAGTCTTGATGTAGATAGGTGCACGGTATGCGCTGAACGCATACCATAGCTTTAGAAATTGTTTTGGACATGCCCGATGGAACTCCTCGTGATGTGGGTCATGTGGAATCTCGTTTCATCCGTTTGTAGATGGTGTTACTTGAGAGTGCAACATAGGTGCACGGTCTGTGCCAAATGTATCATAGGCTCGGAAGTCGTTTTGGACGCACCGATGGTACTCCCACGTGACGAGGCTCAAGTGGAAGCTCGTTGCGGTCTGTTTGGAGATAGTGCTAATCTTCACTCAAGATAGGTGCATGGTTTGCGCGGAACGTACCATAGGCTCGGAAATCGTTTTGGACGCACCCGATGGAACTCCTAGGTGACACGGGTCATATCAAGACATGTTTCAGTTCGTTTGGAGACGGTGTTAGTGTCGGTGCAAGATAGGTGCA
Organism: Miscanthus lutarioriparius; assembly: GCA_904845875.1. NCBI lineage: Eukaryota > Viridiplantae > Streptophyta > Magnoliopsida > Poales > Poaceae > Miscanthus > Miscanthus lutarioriparius. The sequence continues at coordinate 90,018 of CAJGYO010000371.1, read as the reverse complement.
CGGTTTGCGCCAAACGCACCATAGGCTCGAAACCGCTTTTGGATGCACCCGATGGTACTCCTAGGTGACAAGGCTCACGTGGAAGCTTCGTTTGGTCTGTTTGGAGATAGTGCTAATGTTGACTCAAGATAGGTGCACGGTTTGCGCGCGAACGCACCAAAGGCTCGAAATCGTTTTGGGCGCACCCGATGGAACTCCTAGGTGACACGGGTCATGTCGAATCACGTTTTGGTTCGTTTGGAGATGGTGTTAGAGTCGGTGCAAGATAGGTGCATGGTTTGCGCCAAACGCGTACCATAGGCTCGAAAACCGTTTTGGATGCACCGATGGTACTCCTAGGTGACGAGGCTCACGTGCACGCTTCGTTTTGGTCCGTTTAGAGATAGTACTAGTCTTGGCGTAAAGATAGGTGCACGGTTTGCGCCCGAACGTACCATAGGCTCGAAAATTGTTTTGGGCGCACCCGATGGAACTCCTAGGTGACACGGGTCATGTCGAATCACGTTTTGGTTCGTTTGGAGATGGTGTTAGAGTCGGTGCAAGATTGGTGCATGGTTTGCGCCAAGCGTACCATAGGCTCGGCTGTTTTGGATGCACCGATGGTACTCCCTAGGTGACGAGGCTCACGTGCACGCTTCGTTTGGTCTGTTTAGAGATAGTACTAGTCTTGACGCAAGATCGGTGCACCTTAGGCTCGAAAATCGTTTTGGGCGCACCCGATGGAACTTCTAGGTGACGTGGGTCATGTGGAATCTTGTTTACATCCGTTTGGAGACGGTGTTAGCGTCCAATGCAACATAGGTGCATGGTCTGCGCCAAATGTATCATAGGCTCGAAATCGTTTTGGACACACCCAATGGTACTCCCTACGGGGCGAGGCTCAAGTGGAGGCTTGTTTCGGTCCGTTAGGAGATATTGTTGACGCAGATAGGTGCAACGGTTTGTGCCAAACGTACCATAGGCTTAGAAATTGTTTCGGATGCACCCGATGCAACTCCTAGGTGAGTGGGTCATGTCGAATCTCATTTTGATCCGTTTGGACATGGTGTTAGTATCGGTGCAAGATAGGTGCACAGCTTTTTGCCAAGCTTACCATAGGCTTAGAAATCGCTTTGGATGCACCCGATGGTACTCCTAAGTGACGAGGCTCAAGTGGAAACTCGTTCTCATTCAGTTTGGAGATAGTGCTAATCATGACTCAAGATAGGTGCAAGATTTGCACCGAACGCATTATACGCTTCGAAATCGTTTGTGATGCAAACGATGGAACTCCGAGGTGACGGGGTCATATGGAATCTCGTTTGAGTCCGTTTAGAGACTTTGTTAGTGTCGGTGCAAAATAGGTGCATGGTTTGCGCCAAACGTACCATAGGTTCGAAATCATTTTGTACACACCGATGGTACTCCTAGGTGACGAGCCTCATGTGGAAGCTCGTTTGGTCCGTTTGGAGATAGCGCTAGTCTTGATGTAGATAGGTGCACGGTTTGCGCTGAACGTACCATAGGCTTAGAAATTGTTTTGGGCGTGCCCGATGGAACTCCCTACGTGATGTGGGTCTTGTCGAATCTCGTTTACATCCATTTGGAGACGGTGTTAGTGTCGCCGCATGATAGGTGCACGGTTTTGCGCTAAATGTATCATAGGCTCAGAAATTGTTTTAGATGCACCAGATGGTACTCCTAGGTGACGAGGATCAAGTGGAAGCTCGTTTCGGTCCGTTTGGAGATAGTGCTAATCTTCACTCAAGATAGGTGCACGGTTTGCGCGGAACGTACCATAGGCTCGGAAATCATTTTGGATGCACCCGATGGAACTCCTAGGTGACACGGGTCATATCAAAACATGTTTCGATTCGTTTGGAGACGGTGTTAGTGTCGCTGCATGATAGGTGCACGGTTTGCGCCAAACGTGCCATAGGCTCGTAAACCGATTTGGATGCACCGATGTTACTCCTAGGTGACGAGGCTCGGTGGAAGCTCGTTTGATCTGTTTGCGAGATAGTGCTAATGTTGACTCAAGATAGGTGCACGGTTTGCGCGAACGTACCAAAGGCTCGAGAAATTGTTCGGGCGCCCGATGGAACTCCTAGGTGACACGGGTCATGTCGAATCACGTTTTGGTTCGTTTGGAGATGGTGTTTGAGTCGGTGCATGGTTTGCGCCAAACGTACCACAGGCTCAGAAACCATTTTGGATGCACCGATGGTACTCCTAGGTGACGAGGCTCACGTGCATGCTCGTTTCGGTCCGTTTTGAGATAGTACTAGTCTTGACGCAAGATAGGTGCACGGTTTGCGCCGAACGTACCATAGGCTCGATAATTGTTTTGGACGCACCCGATGGAACTCCTAGGTGACACGGGTCATGTCGAATCACGTTTTGGTTCGTTTGGAGATTGTGTTAGAGTCGGCGCAAGATAGGTGCATGGTTTGCGCCAAACGTACCATAGGCTCAGAAACCGTTTTGGATGCACCGATGGTACTCCTAGGTGACGAGGCCCACGTGCACGCTCGTTTCAGTCCGTTTGGAGACGGTGTTAGTGTCGATGCAAGATAGGTGCATGGTTTGCGCCAAACGTACCATAGGTTTAGAAATCGTTTTGTACACACCCGATGGTACTCCTAGGTGACGAGCCTCATGTGGAAGCTCGTTTCGGTCCGTTTGGAGATAGTGCTAGTCTTGATGTAGATAGGTGCACAGTATGCGCTGAACGTACCATAGCTTTAGAAATTGTTTTGGACGTGCCCGATGGAACTCCTACGTGATGTGGGTCTTGTGGAATCTCATTTCTGTCCGTTTGGAGATGGTGTTACTGAGAGTGCAACATAGGAGCACGGTCTGCGCCAAATGTATCATAGGCTCAGAAGTCATTTTGGACGCACCCGATGGTACTCCTACGTGATGAGGCTCAAGTGGAAGCTCGTTTCGGTCCGTTTGGAGATAGTGCTAATCTTGACTCAAGATAGGTGCACGGTTTGCGCGGAACGTACCATAGGCTCGGAAATCGTTTTGGACGCACCCGATGGAACTCCTAGGTGACACGGGTCATATCAAAACATGTTTCAGTTCGTTTGGAGACGGTGTTAGTGTCGGTGCAAGATAGGTGCACGGTTTGCACCAAACGTACCATAGGCTCAGAAACCGCTTTTGGATGCACCGATGGTACTCCTAGGTGACGAGGCTCGTGTGGAAGCTCGTTTGGTCTGCTTTGGAGATAGTGCTAATGTTGACTCAAGATAGGTGCACGGTTTGCGCGAACGCACCAAAGGCTCGTAAATCGTTTTGGACGCACCCGATGGAACTCCTAGGTGACACGGGTCATGTCGAATCACGTTTTGGTTCGTTTGGAGATGGTGTTAGAGTCGGTGCAAGATAGGTGCATGGTTTGCGCCAAACGTACCATAGGCTCAGAAACCGTTTTGGATGCACCGATGTTACTCCTAGGTGACGAGGCTCACGTGCACGCTCGTTTTGGTCCGTTTAGAGATAGTACTAGTCTTGACGCAAGATAGGTGCACGGTTTGCGCCGAACGTACCATGGGCTCAAAAATTATTTTGGACGCACCCGATGGAACTCCTAGGTGACACGGGTCATGTCTAATCACGTTTTGGTTCGTTTGGAGATGGTGTTAGAGTCGGTGCAAGATTGGTGCATGGTTTGCGCCAAACGTACCATAGGCTCAGAAACCGTTTTGGATGCACCGATGGTACTCCTAGGTGACGAGGCTCACGTGCACGCTCATTTCGGTCTGTTTAGAGATAGTACTAGTCTTGACGCAAGATCGGTGCACCATAGGCTCGAAAATCGTTTTGGGCGCACCCGATGGAACTTCTAGGTGACGTGGGTCATGTGGAATCTTGTTTCTGTCCGTTTGGAGACGGTGTTAGCGTCAGTGCAACATAGGTGCATGGTCTGCGCCAAATGTATCATAGGCTCAGAAATCGTTTTGGACACACCCGATGGTACTCCTACGGGACGAGGCTCAAGTGGAAGCTTGTTTCGGTCCGTTAGGAGATATTGATGACGCAGATAGGTGCACGGTTTGTGCCAAACGTACCATAGGCTTAGAAATTGTTTTGGATGCCCCCGATGCAACTCCTAGGTGAGTGGGTCATGTCGAATCTCATTTTGATCCGTTTGGACATGGTGTTAGTATCGGTGCAAGATAGGTGCGCAGTTTGCGCCAAACTTACCATAGGCTTAGAAATCGTTTTGGATGCACCCGATGCAACTCCTAGGTGACGAGGCTCAAGTGGAAACTCGTTCTCATTCAGTTTGGAGATAGTGCTAATCATGACTCAAGATAGGTGCAAGATTTGCACCGAACGTACCATACGCTCAGAAATCGTTTGTGATGCAAACGATGGAACTCCGAGGTGACGAGGTCATGTGGAATCTCGTTTCAGTCCGTTTAGAGACTTTGTTAGTGTCGGTGCAAAATAGGTGCATGGTTTGCGCCAAACGTACCATAGGTTCAGAAATCATTTTGTACACACCCGATGGTACTCCTAGGTGACGAGCCTCATGTGGAAGCTCGTTTCGGTCCGTTTGGAGATAGCGCTAGTCTTGATGTAGTTAGGTGCACGGTTTGCGCTGAACGTACCATAGGCTTAGAAATTGTTTTGGACGTGCCCGATGGAACTCCCTACGTGATGTGGGTCATGTCGAATCTCGTTTCATCCATTTGGAGACGGTGTTAGTGTCGCTGCATGATAGGTGCAACGGTTTGCGCTAAATGTATCATAGGCTCGTAAATTGTTTTGGATGCACCGGATGGTACTCCTACGTGATTTGAGGATCAAGTGGAAGCTCGTTCCGGTCCATTTGGAGATAGTGCTAATCTTCACTCAAGATAGGTGCACGGTTTGCGCGCGAACGCACCATAGGCTCGAAATCATTTTGGATGCACCCGATGGAACTCCTAGGTGACACGGGTCATATCAAAACATGTTTCGATTCGTTTGGAGACGGTGTTAGTGTCGCCGCATGATAGGTGCACGGTTTTGCGCCAAACGTACCATAGGCTCGAAAACCGATTTGGATGCACCGATGTTACTCCCTAGGTGACGAGGCTCGGTGGAAGCTTCGTTTCGGTCTGTTTGGAGATAGTGCTAATGTTGACTCAAGATAGGTGCACGGTTTGCGCGTGAACGTACCAAAGGCTCGAAATTGTTCGACGCACCCGATGGAACTCCTAGGTGACACGGGTCATGTCGAATCACGTTTTGGTTCGTTTGGAGATGGTGTTAGAGTCGGTGCAAGATAGGTGCATGGTTTGCGCCAAACGTACCATAGGCTCAGAAACCGTTTTGGATGCACCGATGGTATTCCTAGGTGACGAGCCTCATGTGGAAGCTCGTTTCGGTCCGTTTGGAGATAGCGCTAGTCTTGATGTAGATAGGTGCACGGTTTGCGCTGAACGTACCATAGGCTTAGAAATTGTTTTGGACGTGCTCGATGGAACTCCTACGTGATGTGGGTCATGTCGAATCTCGTTTCTGTCCGTTTGGAGACGGTGTTAGTGTCTTTGCATGATAGGTGCACGGTTTGCGCCAAATGTATCATAGGCTCAGAAATTGTTTTGGATGCACCAAATGGTACTCCTACGTGACGAGGATCAAGTGGAAGCTCGTTTCGGTCCGTTTGGAGATAGTGCTAATGTTGACTCAAGATAGATGCACGGTTTGCATGGAACGTACCATAGGCTCAGAAATCGTTTTGGACGCACCCGATGGAACTCCTAGGTGACACGGGACATGTCGAATCACGTTTTGGTTCGTTTGGAGATGGTGTTAGAGTCGGTGCAAGATAGGTGCATGGTTTGCGCCAGACGTACCATAGGCTCAGAAACCGTTTTGGATGCACCGATGGTACTCCTAGGTGACGAGGCTCACGTGCACGCTTGTTTCGGTCTATTTAGAGATAGTACTAGTCTTGAAGCAAGATAGGTGCACGGTTTGCGCCGAACGTACCATAGGCTCGAAAATCGTTTTGGACGCACCCGATGGAACTTCTAGGTGACGTGGGTCATGTGGAATCTCATTTCTGTCCGTTTGGAGACGGTGTTAGCGTCAGTGCAACATAGTTGCATGGTCTGCACCAAATGTGTCATAGGCTCAGAAATCGTTTTGGACACACCCGATGGTACTCCTACGTGATGAGGCTCAAGTGGAAGCTTGTTTCGGTCCGTTTGGAGATATTGCTGACGCAGATAGGTGCACGGTTTGTGCCAAACGTACCATAGGCTTAGAAATTGTTTTGGATGCACCCGATGCAACTCCTAGGTGAGTGGGTCATGTCGAATCTTGTTTTGATCCGTTTGGACATGGTGTTAGTAACGGTGCAAGATAGGTGCACAGTTTGCGCCAAACATACCATAGGCTTAGAAATCATTTTGGATGCACCCGATGGTACTCCTAAGTGACGAGGCTCAAGTGGAAACTCGTTCTCAGTCAGTTTGGAGATAGTGCTAATCATGACTGAAGATAGGTGCAAGATTTGCACCGAACGTACCATAGGCTCAGAAATCGTTTTGGATGCAAACGATGGAACTCCGAGGTGACGGGGTCATGTGGAATCTCGTTTCAGTCTGTTTGGAGACGGTGTTAGTGTCGGTGCAAGATAGGTGCATGGTTTGCGCCAAACGTACCATAGGTTCAGAAATCGTTTTGTACACACCCGATGGTACTCCTAGGTGACAAGCCTCATGTGGAAGCTCGTTTCGGTCCATTTGGAGATAGTGCTAGACTTGATGTAGATAGGTGCACGGTTTGCGCTGAACATACCATAGGCTTATAAATTGTTTTGGACGTGCCCGATGGAACTCCTACGTGATGTGGGTCATGTGGAATCTCGTTTCTGTCCGTTTGGAGACGGTGTTAGTGTCAGTGCAACATAGGTGCACGGTTTGCGCCAAATGTATCATAGGCTCAGAAATCGTTTTGGACGCACCCGATGGTACCCCTACGTGACGAGGCTCAAGTGGAAGCTCGTTTTGGTCCGTTTAGAGATAGTGCTAATCTTCACTCAAGATAGGTGCACGGTTTGCGCGGAACGTACCATAGGCTCAGAAATCATTTTGGATGCACCCGATGGAACTCCTAGGTGACACGGGTCATATCAAAACATGTTTCAGTTCATTTGTAGGCGGTGTTAGTGTCGCTGCATGATAGGTGCATGGTTTGCGCCAAACGTACCATAGGCTTAGAAACCGTTTTGGATGCACCGATGGTACTCCTAGGTGACGAGGCTCAGGTGGAAGCTCGTTTCGGTCTGTTTGGAGATAGTGCCAATGTTGACTCAAGATAGGAGCACGGTTTGCGTGGAACGTACCAAAGGCTCAGAAATCGTTTTGGACGCACCCGATGGAACTCCTAGGTGACACGGGTCATGTCGAATCACGTTTTGGTTCGTTTGGAGATGGTGTTAGAGTCGGTGCAAGATAGGTGCATGGTTTGCGCCAAACGTACCATAGGCTCAGAAACCGTTTTGGATGCACCGGTGGTACTCCTAGGTGACGAGGCTCACGTGCACGCACGTTTCAGTCTGTTTAGAGATAGTACTAGTCTTGACGCAAGATAGGTGCACGGTTTGCACCGAACATACCAAAGGCTCAGAAATCATTTTGGACGCACCCGATGGAACTCCTAGGTGACACGGGACATGTCGAATCACGTTTTGGTTCGTTTGGAGATGGTGTTAGAGTCGGTGCAAGATAGGTGCATGGTTTGCGCCAAACGTACCATAGGCTCAGAAACCGTTTTGGATGCACTGATGGTACTCCTAGGTGACGAGCCTCATGTGGAAGCTCGTTTCGGTCCGTTTGGAGATAGCGCTAGTCTTGATGTAGATAGGTGCACGGTTTGCGCTGAACGTACCATAGGCTTAGAAATTGTTTTGGACGTGCTCGATGGAACTCCTACGTGATGTGGGTCATGTCGAATCTCGTTTCTGTCCGTTTGGAGACGGTGTTAGCGTCAGTGCAACATAGTTGCATGGTCTGCACCAAATGTGTCATAGGCTCAGAAATCGTTTTGGACACACCCGATGGTACTCCTACGTGATGAGGCTCAAGTGGAAGCTTGTTTCGGTCCGTTTGGAGATATTGCTAATCTTCACTCAAGATCGGTGCGCGGTTTGCGCGAAACGTACCATATGCTCGGAAATCGTTTTGGACGCACCCGATGGAACTCCTAGGTGACACGGGTCATATCAAAACATGTTTCAGTTCGTTTGGAGACGGTGTTAGTGTCGGTGCAAGATAGGTGCATGGTTTGCGCAAAACGTACCATAGGCTCAGAAACCGTTTTGGATGCACCGATGGTACTCCTAGGTGACGAGGCTCACGTGCACGCTCGTTTCGGTCTGTATAGAGATAGTACTAGTCTTGACGCAAGATAGGTGCATGGTTTGCGCCGAACGTACCATTGGCTCGAAAATCGTTTTGGACGCACCCGATGGATCTTCTAGGTGACGTGGGTCATGTGGAATCTCGTTTCTGTCCGTTTCGAGACGGTGTTAGCGTCTGTGCAACATAGGTGCATGGTCTGCGCCAAATGTATCATAGGATCAGAAATCGTTTTGGACACACCCGATGGTACTCCTATGTGACGAGGCTCAAGTGGAAGCTTGTTCAGTCCGTTAGGAGATATTGCTGACGCAGAGAGGTGCACGGTTTGTGCCAAACGTACCATAGGCTTAGAAATTGTTTTGCATGCACCCGATGGTACTCCTAGGTGATGAGCCTCATGTGGAAGCTCGTTTCGGTCTGTTTGGAGATAGTGCAAGTCTTGATGTAGATAGGTGCACGGTTTGCGCTGAACGTACCATAGGCTTACAAATTGTTTTGGACGTGCCCGATGGAACTCCTACGTGATGTGGGTCATGTGGAATCTCGTTTCTGTCCATTTGGAGACGGTGTTAGTGTCAGTGCAATATAGGTGCATGGTCTGCGCCAAATGTATCATAGGCTCAGAAATCGCTTTTGGGCCACCCGATGGTACTCCTACGTGATTTAGGGTCAATGATGAGGACATCATTGGCTCAAATATGACCATGCCAACCACTTCTATACCAAAGGTGCAACCATTCTATATGAGGCTTATCATTGATGCAATTGATGAATTGGTGCTCCACCATAAAATGTGTATATTTTCATTTTTACAATTACTTACATGGATCAAGGGAAGGTTTGATTGCATATGGAAAGCATGGAAGGTTAATGAAGTTGATTGGGGACCAAATCCAAGTATTCCCAACGTCCTAAACCTGGACACCACGTCACTTTTGGCCCAAGGAAAGATAGAGATCAAATCCAACACGTTTTGGGGCTGGATTCGGACTCCAGGACAGCTCCAACTTGTGATGTTCACCACGGTCGCATACGGACTCGGATTGGGGCGTTCAAGTACTTTATGGAATCCTTATGAAGTCTATTTTCACATGGATCTGGAATCAAGTCCATATCTTTTCTAAGGCGGCGGCAATGACCGAATTACTACCGGGAGGTTTTCTGTCCAAAGGTGCTGCGTCACCTTAGTTTGGTCCAATGGGCCGTGTATCAAGTCGGGTCCATTAGGGACACGTCCTATGGTTGGAACACGACCCCAACACCCTGGTGGACGTCCCTCCACCTTCATATACCCCTTAGCCGCCACCAAGAACAGTGGGGATTTTGTTTGTTGAAAGTTTAGCCATTGCTACTTCCTTGTAGACGCGTGTGTCAACTAGACCATCTGTTCTACTTGATTCAGAACCCCAACTTTGTGAGTTCAGATTGGTTTTTTATCTCCATATTTGCAATTGAGTTGCTTGTTCTACTTGTTCTTGCTTGTTCCTCGATTGCTTGCAGGAATTACCCTAGTGGTTTGGTTGATCGTGCTCCACAAGATTGCGACAGCCGTTGGAGGTGGTGTATCGGTTGCTAAGGTGCAGCATCCTTGGATGGTTGTAGTCGGGCCGTGAACATCATCTCCATCCCCAAATCGAGTTATCCAAGTGGAAGCTTGTTTCGGTCTGTTAGGAGATATTGCTGACGCAGATAGGTGCACGGTTTGTGCCAAACGTACCATAGGCTTAGAAATTGTTTTGGATGCACCCGATGCAACTCCTAGGTGAGTGGGTCATGTCCAATCTCGTTTTGATCCGTTTGGACATGGTGTTAGTATCGGTGCAAGATAGGTGCACGCTTTATTTGCCAAAACATACCATAGGCTTAGAAATCGCTTTTGGATGCACCCGATGGTACTCCTAAGTGACGAGGCTCAAGTGGAAACTCGTTCTCGGTCGGTTTGGAGATAGTGCTAATCATGACTCAAGATAGGTGCAAGATTTGCACCGAACGTACCATAGGCTCAGAAATCGTTTTGGATGCAAACGATAGAACTCCGAGGTGACGGGGTCATGTGGAATCTCGTTTCAGTCCGTTTGGAGACGGTGTTAGTGTCGGTGCAAGATAGGTACATGGTTTGCGCCAAATGTACCATAGGTTCAGAAATCGTTTTGTACACACACGATGGTACTCCTAGGTGACGAGCCTCATGTGGAAGCTCGTTTTGGTCCGTTTGGAGATAGTGCTAGTATTGATGTAGATAGGTGCACGGTTTGCGCCGAACGCACCATAGGCTAAGAAATTGTTTTGGACGTGCCCGGCGGAACTCCCTACGTGTTGTGGGTCATGTGGAATCTCGCTTTCTATCCGCTTGGAGACGGTGTTAGTGTCGATGCAACATACGTGCACGGTCTCGCGCCAAATGTATCATAGGCTCGAAATCGCTTTTGGACGCACCCGATGGTACTCCCACGTGACGAGGCTCAAGTGGAAGCTCGTTTCGGTCCGTTTGGATATAGTGCTAATCTTCACTCAAGATCGGTGCGCGGTTTGCGCGGAACGTACCATAGGCTCGGAAATCGTTTTGGACGCACCCGATGGAACTCCTAGGTGACACAGGTCATATCAAAACATGTTTCAGTTCGTTTGGAGACGGTGTTAGTGTCGGTCCAAGATAGGTGCATGGTTTGCGCCAAATGTACCATAGGCTTAGAAACAGTTTTGGATGCACGATGGTACTCCTAGGTGACGAGGCTCAGGTGGAAGCTCGTTTCGGTCTGTTTGGAGATAGTGCTAATGTTAACTCAAGATAGCTGCACGGTTTGCGCCGAACGTACCATAGGCTTAGAAATCGTTTTGGACGCACCCGATGGAACTCGTAGGTGACACGGGTCAGGTCGAATCACGTTTCGGTTCGTTTGGAGATGGTGTTTGAGTCGGTGCAAGATAGGTGCATGGTTTGTGCCAAACGTACCATAGGCTCAGAAACCATTTTGGAAGCACCGATTGTACTCCTAGGTGACGAGGCTCACGTGCACGCTCGTTTCGGTATGTTTAGAGATAGTACTAGTCTTGACGCAAGATCGGTGCACCATAGGCTCGAAAATCGTTTTGGGCGCACCCGATGGAACTTCTAGGTGACGTGGGTCATGTGGAATCTTGTTTCTGTCCGTTTGGAGACGGTGTTAGCGTCAGTGCAACATAGGTGCATGGTCTGCGCCAAATGTATCATAGGCTCGTAAATCGTTTTGGACACACCGATGGTACTCCTACGGGACGAGGCTCAAGTGGAAGCTTGTTTCGGTCCGTTAGGAGATATTGATGACGCAGATAGGTGCACGGTTTGTGCCAAACGTACCATAGGCTTAGAAATTGTTTTGGATGCCCCGATGCAACTCCTAGGTGAGTGGGTCATGTCGAATCTCATTTTGATCCGTTTGGACATGGTGTTAGTATCGGTGCAAGATAGGTGCACAGTTTGCGCCAAACTTACCATAGGCTTAGAAATCGTTTTGGATGCACCCGATGCAACTCCTAGGTGACGAGGCTCAAGTGGAAACTCGTTCTCATTCAGTTTGGAGATAGTGCTAATCATGACTCAAGATAGGTGCAAGATTTGCACCGAACGTACCATACGCTCAGAAATCGTTTGTGATGCAAACGATGGAACTCCGAGGTGACGAGGTCATGTGGAATCTCGTTTCAGTCCGTTTAGAGACTTTGTTAGTGTCGGTGCAAAATAGGTGCATGGTTTGCGCCAAACGTACCATAGGTTCAGAAATCATTTTGTACACACCCGATGGTACTCCTAGGTGACGAGCCTCATGTGGAAGCTCGTTTCGGTCCGTTTGGAGATAGCGCTAGTCTTGATGTAGTTAGGTGCACGGTTTGCGCTGAACGTACCATAGGCTTAGAAATTGTTTTGGACGTGCCCGATGGAACTCCTACGTGATGTGGGTCATGTCGAATCTCGTTTCTGTCCATTTGGAGACGGTGTTAGTGTCGCTGCATGATAGGTGCACGGTTTGCGCTAAATGTATCATAGGCTCAGAAATTGTTTTGGATGCACCAGATGGTACTCCTACGTGACGAGGATCAAGTGGAAGCTCGTTCCGGTCCATTTGGAGATAGTGCTAATCTTCACTCAAGATAGGTGCACGGTTTGCGCGGAACGTACCATAGGCTCGGAAATCATTTTGGATGCACCCGATGGAACTCCTAGGTGACACGGGTCATATCAAAACATGTTTCAGTTCGTTTGGAGACGGTGTTAGTGTCATTTGCATGATAGGTGCACGCAGTTTGCGCCAAGCGTACCATAGGCTCGTAAACCGATTTGGATGCACCGATGTTACTCCTAGGTGACGAGGCTCGTGGAAGCTCGCGTTTCGGTCTGCTGCTTGGAGATAGTGCTAATGTTGACTCAAGATAGGTGCACGGTTTGCGCGAACGCACCAAAGGCTCGTAAATTGTTCGGACGCACCCGATGGAACTCCTAGGTGACACGGGTCATGTCGAATCACGCTTTGGTTCGTTTGGAGATGGTGTTAGAGTCGGTGCAAGATAGGTGCATGGTTTGCGCCAAACGCACTATAGGCTCGTAAACCGTTTTGGATGCACCGATGGTATTCCTAGGTGACGAGCCTCATGTGGAAGCTCGTTTCGGTCCGTTTGGAGATAGTGCAAGTCTTGATGTAGATAGGTGCACGGTTTGCGCTGAACGTACCATAGGCTTACAAATTGTTTTGGACGTGCCCGATGGAACTCCTACGTGATGTGGGTCATGTGGAATCTCGTTTCTGTCCATTTGGAGACGGTGTTAGTGTCAGTGCAATATAGGTGCATGGTCTGCGCCAAATGTATCATAGGCTCAGAAATCGTTTTGGACGCACCCGATGGTACTCCTACGTGACGAGGGTCAATGATGAGGACATCATTGGCTCAAATATGACCATGCCAACCACTTCTATACCAAAGGTGCAACCATTCTATATGAGGCTTATCATTGATGCAATTGATGAATTGGTGCTCCACCATAAAATGTGTATATTTTCATTTTTACAATTACTTACATGGATCAAGGGAAGGTTTGATTGCATATGGAAAGCATGGAAGGTTAATGAAGTTGATTGGGGACCAAATCCAAGTATTCCCAACGTCCTAAACCTGGACACCACGTCACTTTTGGCCCAAGGAAAGATAGAGATCAAATCCAACACGTTTTGGGGCTGGATTCGGACTCCAGGACAGCTCCAACTTGTGATGTTCACCACGGTCGCATACGGACTCGGATTGGGGCGTTCAAGTACTTTATGGAATCCTTATGAAGTCTATTTTCACATGGATCTGGAATCAAGTCCATATCTTTTCTAAGGCGGCGGCAATGACCGAATTACTACCGGGAGGTTTTCTGTCCAAAGGTGCTGCGTCACCTTAGTTTGGTCCAATGGGCCGTGTATCAAGTCGGGTCCATTAGGGACACGTCCTATGGTTGGAACACGACCCCAACACCCTGGTGGACGTCCTCTCACCTTCATATACCCCTTAGCCGCCACCAAGAACAGTGGGGATTTTGTTTGTTGAAAGTTTAGCCATTGCTACTTCCTTGTAGACGCGTGTGTCAACTAGACCATCTGTTCTACTTGATTCAGAACCCCAACTTTGTGAGTTCAGATTGGTTTTTTATCTCCATATTTGCAATTGAGTTGCTTGTTCTACTTGTTCTTGCTTGTTCCTCGATTGCTTGCAGGAATTACCCTAGTGGTTTGGTTGATCGTGCTCCACAAGATTGGCGATGCCGTTGGAGGTGGTGTATCGGTTGCTAAGGTGCAGCATCCTTGGATGGTTGTAGTCGGGCCGTGAACATCATCTCCATCCCCAAATCGAGTTATCCAAGTGGAAGCTTGTTTCGGTCTGTTAGGAGATATTGCTGACGCAGATAGGTGCACGGTTTGTGCCAAACGTACCATAGGCTTAGAAATTGTTTTGGATGCACCCGATGCAACTCCTAGGTGAGTGGGTCATGTCCAATCTCGTTTTGATCCGTTTGGACATGGTGTTAGTATCGGTGCAAGATAGGTGCACAGTTTACGCCAAACATACCATAGGCTTAGAAATCGCTTTGGATGCACCCTGATGGTACTCCTAAGTGACGAGGCTCAAGTGGAAACTCGTTCTCGGTCAGTTTGGAGATAGTGCTAATCATGACTCAAGATAGGTGCAAGATTTGCACCAACGTACTATAGGCTCGAAATCGCTTTGGATGCAAACGATAGAACTCCGAGGTGTGACGGGGTCATGTGGAATCTCGTTTCATCCGCTTTGGAGACGGTGTTAGTGTCGGTGCAAGATAGGTACATGGTTTGCGCCAAATGTACCATAGGTTCAGAAATCGCTTTTGTACACACGATGGTACTCCCTAGGTGACGAGCCTCATGTGGAAGCTCGTTTTGGTCCGCTTGGAGATAGTGCTAGTATTGATGTAGATAGGTGCACGGTTTGCGCCGGAACGTACCATAGGCTAAGAAATTGTTTTGGACGTGCCCGATGGAACTCCCACGTGTTGTGGGTCATGTGGAATCTCGCTTTCTATCCGTTTGGAGACGGTGTTAGTGTCGATTGCAACATACGTGCACCGGTCTGCGCCAAATGTATCATAGGCTCGAGAAATCGTTTTGGACGCACCGATGGTACTCCCACGCGTGACGAGGCTCAAGTGGAAGCTCGTTTCGGTCCGCTTTGGATATAGTGCTAATCTTCACTCAAGATCGGTGCGCGGTTTGCGCTGAACGCACCACATAGGCTCGGAAATCGCTTTTGGGCGCACCGATGGAACTCCTAGGTGACACAGTCATATCAAAACATGTTTCATTCGTTTGGAGACGGTGTTAGTGTCGGTCCAAGATAGGTGCATGGTTTGCGCCAAATGTACCATAGGCTTAGAAACAGTTTTGGATGCACGATGGTACTCCTAGGTGACGAGGCTCAGGTGGAAGCTCGTTTCGGTCTGTTTGGAGATAGTGCTAATGTTAACTCAAGATAGCTGCACGGTTTGCGCCGAACGTACCATAGGCTTAGAAATCGTTTTGGACGCACCCGATGGAACTCGTAGGTGACACGGGTCAGGTCGAATCACGTTTCGGTTCGTTTGGAGATGGTGTTTGAGTCGGTGCAAGATAGGTGCATGGTTTGTGCCAAACGTACCATAGGCTCAGAAACCATTTTGGAAGCACCGATTGTACTCCTAGGTGACGAGGCTCACGTGCAGGCTCGTTTCGGTATGTTTAGAGATAGTACTAGTCTTGACGCAAGATAGGTGCACGGTTTGCGCCGAACGTACCATAGGCTCAAAAATCATTTTGGACGCACCCGATGGAACTTTTAGGTGACGTGGGTCATGTGGAATCTCATTTCTGTCCGTTTGGAGACGGTGTTAGCGTATGTGCAACATAGGTGCATGGTCTGCGCCAAATGTATCATAGGCTCAGAAATCGTTTTGGACACACCCGATGGTACTCCGATGTGACGAGGCTCAAGTGGAAGCTTGTTCGGTCCGTTAGGAGATATTGCTGACGCAGATAGGTGCACTGTTTGTGCCAAACGTGCCATAGGCTTAGAAATTGTTTTGGATGCACCCGATGCAACTTCTAGGTGAGTGGGTCATGTCGAATCTCGTTTTGATCTGTTTGGACATGGTGTTAGTATCGGTGCAAGATAGGTGCACAGTTTGCGCCAAACATACCATAGGCTTAGAAATCATTTTGGATGCACCCGATGGTACTCCTAAGTGACGAGGCTCAAGTGGAAACTCGTTCTCAGTCAGTTTGGAGATAGTGCTAATCATGACTCAAGATAGGTGCAAGATTTGCACCGAACGTACCATAGGCTCAGAAATCGTTTTGGATGCAAACGATGGAACTCCGAGTTGACGGGGTCATTTGGAATCTCGTTTCAGTCCGTTTGGAGACGGTGTTAGTGTCGGTGCAAGATAGCATGGTTTGCGCCAAACGTACCATAGGTTCAGAAATCGTTTTGTACACACCCGATGGTACTCCTAGGTGACGAGCCTCATGTGGAAGCTCGTTTCGGTCCGTTTGGAGATAGTGCATGTCTTGATGTAGATAGGTGCACGGTTTGCGCTGAACGTAACATAGGCTTACAAATTGTTTTGGACATGCCCGATGGAACTCCTACGTGATGTGGGTCATGTGGAATCTCGTTTCTATCCATTTGGAGACGGTGTTAGTGTCAGTGCAACATAGGTGCATGGTCTGCGCCAAATGTATCATAGGCTCAGAAATCGTTTTGGACGCACCCGATGGTACTCCTACGTGACGAGGGTCAATGATGAGGACATCATTGGCTCAAATATGACCATGCCAACCACTTCTATACCAAAGGTGCAACCATTCTATATGAGGCTTATCATTGATGCAATTGATGAATTGGTGCTCCACCATAAAATGTGTATATTTTCATTTTTACAATTACTTACATGCATCAAGGGAAGGTTTGATTGCATATGGAAAGCATGGAAGGTTAATGAAGTTGATTGGGGACCAAATCCAAGTATTCCCAACGTCCTAAACCTGGACACCACGTCACTTTTGGCCCAAGGAAAGATAGAGATCAAATCCAACACGTTTTGGGGCTGGATTCGGACTCCAGGACAGCTCCAACTTGTGATGTTCACCACGGTCGCATACGGACTCGGATTGGGGTGTTCAAGTACTTTGTGGAATCCTTATGAAGTCTATTTTCACATGGATCTGGAATCAAGTCCATATCTTTTCTGAGGCGGCGGCAATGACCGAATTACTACCGGGAGGTTTTCTGTCCAAAGGTGCTGCGTCACCTTAGTTTGGTCCAATGGGCCGTGTATCAAGTCGGGTCCATTAGGGACACGTCCTATGGTTGGAACACGACCCCAACACCCTGGTGGACGTCCCTCCACCTTCATATACCCCTTAGCCGCCACCAAGAACAGTGGGGGTTTTGTTTGTTGAACGTTTAGCCATTGCTACTTCCTTGTAGATGCGTGTGTCAACTAGACCATGCATTCTACTTGATTCAGAACCCCAACTTTGTGAGTTCAGATTGGTTTTTCATCACCATATTTGCAATTGAGTTGCTTGTTCTACTTGTTCTTGCTTGTTCCTCGATTGCTTGCAGGAATTACCCTAGTGGTTTGGTTGATCGTGCTCCACGAGATCGTGACAGCCGTTGGAGGTGGTGTATCGGTTGCTAAGGCGCAGCATCCTTGGATGGTTGTAGTCGGGCCGTGAACGTCATCTCCATCCCCAAATCGAGTTATCCACCTTCTCTCATCGAAAGATCGGGATTCACCCTAGAGGGTCTATATCACTCAAGTGGAACCTCGTTTCGGTCCGTTTGGAGATAGTGCTAATCTTGACTCAAGATAGGTGCACGGTTTGCGCGGAACGTACCATAGGCTCAGAAATCGTTTTGGACGCACCCGTTGGAACTCCAAGGTGACACGGGTCATATCAAATCATGTTTCAATTCGTTTGGAGACGGTGTTAGTGTCGATGCAAGATAGGTGCATGGTTTGCGCCAAACATACCATAGGCTCAGAAACCATTTTGGATGCACCGATGGTACTGCTAGTTGACGAGGCTCTGGTGGAAGCTCGTTTCGGTCCGTTTGGAGATAGTGCTAATCTTGACTCAAGATAGGTGCACGGTTTGCGCGGAACATATCATAGGCTTGAAAATCGTTTTGGACGCACCCGATGGAACTCCAAGGTGACACGGGTCATGTCGAATCACGTTTCGGTTTGTTTGGAGATGGTGTTAGTGTCGGTGCAAGATAGGTGCATGGTTTGCGCCAAACGTACCATAGGCTAAGAAACCGTTTTGGATGCACCGATGGTACTCCTAGGTGACGAGGCTCACGTGCACGCTCGTTTCGGTCTGTTTAGAGATAGTACTAGTCTTGACGCAAGATAGGTGCACGGTTTGGGCCGAACGTACCATAGGCTCGAAAATCGTTTTGAACGCACCCGATGGAACTTCTAGGTGACGTGGGTCATGTGGAATCTTGTTTCTGTCCATTTGGAGACGGTGTTAGCGTCAGTGCAACATAGGTGCATGGTCTGCGCCAAATGTATCATAGGCTCAGAAATCGTTTTGGACACACCCGATGGTACTCCTACGTGACGAGGCTCAAGTGGAAGCTTGTTTCGGTCCGTTAGAAGATATTGCTGACGCAGATAGGTGCACGGTTTGTGCCAAACGTACCATAGGCTTAGAAATTGTTTTGCATGCACCCGATGCAACTTCTAGGTGAGTGGGTCATGTCGAATCTCGTTTTGATCCGTTTGGACATGGTGTTAGTATTGGTGCAAGATAGGTGCACAATTTGCGCCAAGCATACCATACGCTTAGAAATCGTTTTGGATGCACCCGATGGTACTCCTAAGTGATGAGGCTCAAGTGGACACTCGTTCTCAGTCAGTTTGGAGATAGTGCTAATCATTACTCAAGATAGGTGCAGGATTTGCACCGAACGTACCATAGGCTCAGAAATCGTTTTCGATGCAAACGATGGAACTCTGAGGTGACGGGGTCATGTGGAATCTCGTTTCAGTCCGTTTGGAGACGGTGTTAGTGTCGGTGCAAGATAGGTGCATGGTTTGCGCCAAACGTACCATAGGTTCAGAAATCGTTTTGTACACACCCGATGGTACTCCTAGGTGACCAGCCTCATGTGGAAGCTCGTTTCAGTCCGTTTGAGATAGTGCTAGTCTTGATGTAGATAGGTGCACGGTTTGCGCTGAACGTACCATAGGCTTAGAAATTGTTTTGGACGTGCCCGATGGAACTCCTACATGATGTGGGTCATGTCGAATCTCGTTTCTGTCCGTTTGGAGACGGTGTTAGTGTCAGTGCAACATAGGTGCATGGTCTGCGCCAAATGTATCATAGGCTCAGAAATCATTTTGGACGCACCAGATGGTACTCCTACGTGACGAGGCTCAAGTGGAAGCTCGTTTCGGTCCGTTTGGAGATAGTGCTAATCTTGACTCAAGATAGGTGCACGGTTTGCGCGGAACGTACCATAGGCTCGGAAATCGTTTTGGACGCACCCGATGGAACTCCAAGGTGACATGGGTCATATCAAATCATGTTTCAATTCGTTTGGAGACGGTGTTAGTGTCGATGCAAGATAGGTGCATGGTTTGCGCCAAACGTACCATAGGCTCAGAAACCGTTTTGGATGCACCGATGGTACTCCTAGGTGACGAGGCTCAGGTGGAAGCTCGTTTCGGTCTGTTGGGAGATGGTGCTAATGTTGACTCAAGATAGGTGCACGGTTTGCGTGGAACGTACCTGATAGAGCTGGAGTGCCCGATCCTTCGGTGAGTGGAGGATAACTATGATTTGGTGGGTGTCGACCCTCGCGATCCGATTACGACGAATAAGTCCGTGGCGCCTTAGCAATCGCTGAACCAACTCCCGATGGTTATTGAGCTTGCTGGTGCTAGATCAACCTGATCACGAAGATCAATTCCTGCTGGCAATCGAAGAACAAGCAAGAATTTGAGGCGAGCAACCCTGAATATTACTCGAAGGTGGGGTTCTGAATTACACGAAGATGAAGCTTCGGTAAGTAGCAATGGCTAACTTAAGCAAAACAAAACCCAAGCCAAAGAGGGGGCGCAGCCCCTGGCTAAATAGGGGGAGGAGGGAGGAAGGTGGACGCCCATCCTGCCCACAAGGCAGGGAATAGGTGCCCAAACAGCCACACAACATCTCCTTGATCCCCTTTCCTGATTTAGGTGGCGCAGCACCTTCCTGGTTATTTCTTGACAAAACTAAAAACACATAGGTGGCGCAGCACCTAGACATTATTCTGGGCAGGTTCATCATGAGCATAGATGGCGCATGCAGTTAGGAAACTTCTGGTCCTTCATTCTTCAAAATCATCACGAAGTTTAATTCACGTGCACGAGCTCGAGTGAGTGGTCCTGGTGGCGCCTGTGCTGGTTCAGTTGGAGTAGCCATTCCCGTGTCGGGGTTGATGTCCTCATCATCCTCCCCTTCTTGAATCGAAGTCGTCCTCGACGGTAGCTCCTCAGCCTCGCCCGCATATGGTTTCAAATCTGCAACATTAAAACTAGAGGAAACACCAGGCAGGTCAAGTATATAAGCATTATCATTGATTTTCTTTAACACCTTGAAGGGACCAGCAGCACGGGGCATCATCTTAGACCTGCGCAAACTAGGAAAGCGATCCTTGCGCAAATGCAACCAAACCAAGTCACCAGGTTCAAAAGTAACAAGTTTACGTCCTTTACTACCAACAGCCTGATTTTTAGCATTAGTGTGCGCAATGTTCTGCTGTGTTTGCTCATGGATGTCCAACATTTGTTTAACACGTGCAACAAAGATTGACATGTGGGGCGTCCAAAGGGTCAAAGGACAGCAAGTCAATTGGCGCCCGTGGAATGTAACCATAGACAACCTGAAAAGGGCACATTTTCGTGGTGGAATGTGTAGCACGATTGTAAGCAAACTCGACATGGGGCAAACAATCCTCCCAAAGTTTCAGATTCTTGTCTAACACAGCCCTAAGCATGGTAGATAAGGTTCTGTTCACAACCTCAGTTTGCCCATCTGTTTGTGGGTGACAAGTGGTGCTGAAAAGCAATTTAGTTCCTAGTTTATTCCAAAGAGATCTCCAAAAATGACTTAGGAACTTAGCATCGCGATCTGAGACTATTGTATTTGGAACACCATGTAAACGAATAATCTCATGAAAGAACAACTCAGCAACGCTGCTAGCATCATCAGTTTTGTGACATGGTATGAAGTGAGCCATTTTAGAGAATCGATCAACAACCACAAAGATACTATCCCTCCCCTTCTTAGTTCGAGGTAAGCCCAAAACAAAATCCATAGAAATATCTAGCCAAGGAGAAGTAGGGACAGGTAACGGCATATACAAACCGTGGTTGTTCAGGTGTGACCTAGCTTTCTGGCACGTGGTGCAGCGTGCAACAACGCTCCACGTCGCGGCGCATCTGGGGCCAAAAGAAGTGTGCGGCCAAAATCTGCTGTGTCTTGTAAACGCCAAAGTGTCCCATGAGGCCGCCACCATGCGCTTCCTGCAACAGCAAAAGACGAACCGAGCTTGCTGGAATACATAGCTTGTTAGCGCGGAACAAAAACCCATCGGTTACATGGAATTTACCCCATGGTTTACCATCCTTGCAATGCAGCATGATGTCCTTAAAGCTAGGATCATCGGCATATTGTTCTTTCACAGTTTGTAAACCAAAAATTTTAAAGTCTAACTGGGATAGCATGGTGTATCTACGCGACAAAGCATCAGCAATAATGTTGTCTTTCCCGTTCTTGTGTTTGATGATGTAAGGAAAAGACTCTATGAATTCGACCCACTTAGCATGCCGACGGTTCAGATTAGTTTGGCTACGAATATGTTTTAATGCCTCATGATCAGAATGAATTATAAACTCATGAGGCCAAAGATAGTGCTGCCATGTTTGAAGTAAAAGTAACCAAAGCGAAAAGCTCCTTATCATAAGTTGAATAATTCAGACTAGCACCGCTTAATTTTTCGCTAAAGTAAGCAATTGGCTTGCCCTCTTGCAGCAAAACACACGCCTAAGCCAATACCACTAGCATCGCATTCAAGTTCAAACATCTTATTGAAATCAGGTAGCTGTAGTAAGGGGCATGTGTCAACTTATCTTTTAGAATGGTGAATGCCTCGTCTCCGTGCCGCACCCCAGGAGAAAGGAACGCCTTCTTGGTGAGCTCATGCAACGGGCGGCAATGGAGCTGAAGTCACGCATACGAACCATCGGTAGAAACCTGCAAGCCCAAGAAAACTCCGAATCTGCGTAACCGTTGTCGGCATGGGCCAGCTCTGGATGGCGTCAATCTTGCTGCTGTCCACTTCAATGCCCTGCGGAGTAACAACATAGCCAAGAAACAAAACACGTTGTGTGCAGAAGTCACACTTGTCCAAGTTACCAAACAAGCGGCAGCAGCGCAAAGCATCAAAAATAGCATGCAAATGTTCCAAATGCTCTTTCATAGACTTGCTGTAAATTAGAATGTCATCAAAATAAACAACCACAAACAATCCTATGAAAGGCCTCAAAACTTCATTCATTAAGCGCATAAATGTGCTGGGAGCATTAGTCAATCCAAACGGCATAACTAACCATTCAGATAAGCCAAATTTTGTTTTAAAAGCCGTTTTCCATTCATCCCCAAGTTTCATTCAAATCTGATGGTACCGCATTCAAAATCTACCTTGGAGAATATAACAGCACCGCTAAGCTCGTCAAGCATATCATCAAGGCGAGGTATAGGATAACGATAACGAATTGTGATATTGTTAATCGCTCGACAATCTACACACATGTGCCAGGTACCATCTTTCTTTGGGACAAGTAGTACAGGAACAGAGCAAGGGCTAAGAGACTCACGAATGTAGCCCTTATCAAGTAGCGCTTGGACTTGGCGCTGAATCTCCTTTGTCTCATCGGGATTGGTACGGTACGGGCACGGTTGGGAAGTCAAGCGCGCCCGGGATGAGGTCGATCTGGTGCTCAATGCCACAAATGGGAGGAAGACTCAGGCGGTAAGTCCTTCGAAAACACCCAAAGTCCTGCAAAAGCTTAGGGGTATATCCAAAGATGGTGCATCATCGAGTGAAACCAGCACATGAGAACATACAAGCGCATAGCAAGGCATATTAGCAACATGTAGTTCATCAAAATCAGCACGTGTAGCAAGTAAAACAGAGCATGTAGCTTAATCTCTTTAGACGTGGCTGGTTGTTGTTGGCATTGTTTTAATGCTTTAGTAGTCCGAGCAATGTCATCTTTCACAATCTGTTCAGGGGTCATTGGATGAAGAATAATTTTCTTGCCCTTAAACAGTAGTGAATAATGATTTGTGCGACCATGATGTAAACAATCAAGATCATATTGCCGTGGCCTACCAAGCAACAATGAACATGCCTCCATAGGAACAACATCGCAATCAAGATAATCGAATAAGATCCCATGGAGAAGTGAACACGCATCGAAAGCGTGTTACCTTGAGTTTGCCACCTGGTTGAGCCATTGAATGTGGTAGGGATGTGGATGTGATCGCGCGTTTGGAGAGACAACTTCTCCACCAGATCCGAACTTGCCAAATTGTTGCAACTACCGCCGCCAATGATGATGCGAATGGATCGTTCTTACAACGCCTTTGGTGTGGAACAAAGTGTGGCGCTGGTTCTGCTCAGTCATGCAACCTGTGTATCGAGGACTCGCTGCACAACAAGACTCTCATACTTGTCGGCGTCGGCAGCAGCCACGTGTTCTTCCGCATGTCCTGAAACGTCAGCAGCAAGCATAGCATATATAGTTTCATCGAAATCACTAGCGGAAGAATACTCACCATCGCCACGTATAATCAACGTGACGCTTGTTGGGGCAGTCCCGTATCACATGCCCATAACCTTTGCAACGATGGCATTGAATGTCCTTTGTGCGGCTAGTGGAAGAGGAGGCGCCTTATTAGCTGAAAGGGGCGCCGGAGGTGGAGCTGCTGCCTTGTCACGTGACATACCGCTATGTGGGAGGGCGCCGTTAGGGGCTGAAGGGGTCAAAGTAGTGCGACCTGCAAAAGAGTTAGAATGGGTCCTTGCTCGTCGTCCCTGCACTTCACGTTCAGCTTTGCAAGCGAATGCAAACAAAGTAGTAATATCATCATAGTGCTTATAATCAAGAATATCCTGAATTTCACGGTTCAAACCACCATGAAAACGTGCCATCGCAGCATCATTAGTCTCAACTAAACCACAACGAATCATGCCGGTTTGCAACTCCTGATAATACTCTTCTACAGATTTGGTTCCTTGCTGAAAACGCTGCATTTTATTAAGCAAGTCTCGTGCATAATAGGAAGGAACAAATCGGTGTCGCATGACAGTTTTTAATTGCTCCCAAGTTGTGGGAATGTTATTAGGGTGTTTGCTGCGATGCTCACGCCACCAAATGAATGCGAAATCTGTAAACTCACTAGTAGCAGCCCTAACTTGATATTGTGCAGGAACATCATGACAATGAAATTTCTGATCTACCGCAAGTTCCCAATCAAGATACGCACCCGGATCATATTTGCCATTAAATGAAGGAATCGTGAACTTAATCTTAGTAAATGAGTCGTTTCGATTACGTACCACGCGCTCACCACGGCGGTTGCGGTGGCGCCCTCCATGGCGGTCCTAGTCGTCGATCTCGGTATCGCCACCATAATCAAATTCCACACGCTGATCAGCAAGTTGTTGTACCAACTCATCAAGGCGTGTAGTGAGCGTGGCAAGGCTGGTGGCGTGGGCAGCTTGTGTTTGCTGCATCTCTGCGAGCGTAGCATTTGTGGCCATTTGAGCGTCCTGAAATTGACCCACTTGCTCGTTGACAATCCTAATCTCCTCTGCCAAGCCCTCCACGTGCTCGTTCATCTTGCGATTGAAGTGGTGAATGATGCCTTTAGTGCGTGGGGACTGAGGCATGGCGTCCTGATCAGCTGGCTCCCCTGTCATTGTTAGTAGGAAAACAACGAACACGAAAACAAGTATGTGCCCTAAAGCCTATAGGATATGGTGCTGATCAAGGCACTCAAACTAAAGCTGTTATCAAACTCTTACCAAGCTTGCAGGGGTGACTTGCAACCAGCGGTACAACCTTCCAAAGATTGAATGGAGCGATTGCCAGAGGACACAGAGCTTGATCGCTGTAGAAAATTTGTGGAGTTCTGGGAAGGCTGCACTCAATTGCAAGGGTTAGCACAATCAAACAGCAATGCAAGGTTGAATAATAGTGCTAAACACGTCGCTATGTTGCTGGAAACAAGTGGAAACGTGCAAAGGCAGCAAAGGTGGTGGTGCCCAAGGGGGGAGGCGCCCTGGTGTGTTCCTGTCCAGAGAGGAAGACCAGCGCCCAAATCAGGGTGGCTCACAACAGCCGGAATTCTTCTTTCCAAAACTAGACAATCTGAAATAAGGAAGAATATTGCACCAAATCCCAAAACAGGGAAAGGGAGTGGCGCCCAACAGGGTCAAAGACCTGCCCCCCAAATGTAATTATGTTGCCTTGTATGGTGCGGCTTTTCCTTTCCTTCTTTTTCTTTTTTTTGTTTAATATATTGGCACCTTGCCTTTTTTTTGTTTTGAATAGATTGGCACCTTGCCTTTTTTTCTTTTCTAGATACTTTCCCTTTGGCGCACAACAAAACTTGCCGTAACCGAACCGAGGCAAACGTTCCAAAACGTGGCAGGGGGGCGCAACAGGGAGGGGAAAATGGTGAAAAGAGCGGCGTGGTGGTGGTGGACAGAAACGACGGTGAAAACAACGGCGATGAACACAAAGTGACCAGCAACTATTGACGCGAAAGCACACAAATTCAACAACGCAAATTACTGAATGAAATGTGCAAGGCTCAAAAGGTGCTAGGACAAAGGTCGAACCTGAGTGTTGGTTTGGTTTTGTGGACGATAGGATGGTGAACAAACTGCGAAGCTAAAGGACAAACTCGATAAAACTCACCGATCAACCTGAATTTTGATACCACTTGATAGAGCTGGAGTGCCCGATCCTTCGGTGAGTGGAGGATAACTACGATTTGGTGGGTGTCGACCCTCGCGATCCGACTACGACGAACAAGTCCGTGGCGCCTTAGCAATCGCTGAACCAACTCCCGATGGTTATTGACCTTGCTGGTGCTAGATCAACCTGATCACGAAGATCAATTCCTGCTGGCAATCGAAGAACAAGCAAGAATTTGAGGCGAGCAACCCTGAATATTACTCGAAGGTGGGGTTCTAAATTACACGAAGACGAAGCTTCGGTAAGTAGCAATGGCTAACTTAAGCAAAACAAAACCCAAGCCAAAGAGGGGGCGCAGCCCCTGGCTAAATAGGGGGAGGAGGGAGGAGGGAGGAAGGAGGACGCCCAGCCTGCCCACAAGGCAGGGAATAGGCGCCCAAACAGCCACACAACATCTCCTTGATCCCCTTTCCTGATTTAGGTGGTGCAGCACCATCCTGGTTATTTCTTGACAAAACTAAAAACACATAGGTGGCGTAGCACCTAGACATTATTCTGGGCAGGTTCATCATGAGCATAGATGGCGCATGCACTTAGGAAACTTCTGGTCCTTCATTCTTCAAAATCATCACGAAGTTTAATTCACGTGCACGAGCTCGAGTGAGTGGTCCTGGTGGTGCCTGTGCTGGTTCAGTTGGAGTAGCCATTCCCGTGTCGGGGTTGATGTCCTCATCATCCTCCCCTTCTTGAATCGAAGTCGTCCTCGACGGTAGCTCCTCAGCCTCGCCCGCATATGCTTTTAAATCTGCAACATTAAAACTAGGTGCACGGTTTGCGCCGAACGTACCATAGGCTCGAAAATTGTTTTGGACGCACCCGATGGAACTCCTAGGTGACACGGGTCATGTCGAATCACGTTTTGGTCCGTTTGGAGATTGTGTTAGAGTCGGTGCAAGATTGGTGCATGGTTTGCACCAAACGTACCATAGGCTCAGAAACCGTTTTGGATGCACCGATGGTACTCCTATGTGACGAGGCTCCCGTGCACGCTCGTTTCGGTCTGTTTAGAGATAGTACTAGTCTTGACGCAAGATCGGTGCACCATAGCCTCGAAAATCGTTTTGGACGCACCCGATGGAACTTCTAGGTGGCGTGGGTCATGTGGAATCTTGTTTCTGTCCATTTGGAGACGGTGTTAGCGTCAGTGCAACATAGGTGCATGGTCTGCGCCAAATGTATCATAGGCTCAGAAATCATTTTGGACACACCCGATGGTACTCCTACGTGACGAGGCTCAAGTGGAAGCTTGTTTCGGTCCGTTAGGAGATATTGCTGACGCAGATAGGTTTCACGGTTTGTGCCAAACGTACCATAGGCTTAGAAATTGTTTTGGATGCACCCGATGCAAGTCCTAGGTGAGTGGGTCATGTCGAATCTCGTTTTGATCCGTTTGGACATGGTGTTAGTATCGGTGCAAGATAGGTGCACAGTTTGCGCCAAACTTACCATAGGCTTAGAAATCGTTTTGGATGCACCCGATGGTACTCCTAAGTGACGAGGCTCAAGTGGAAACTCGTTCTCAGTCAGTTTGGAGATAGTGCTAATCGTGACTCAAGATAGGTGCAAGATTTGCACCGAACATACCATTGGCTCGTAAATCGCTTTTGGATGCAAACGACGGAACTCCGGGTGACGGGGTCATGTGGAATCACGTTTCATCTGTTTGGAGACGGTGATAGTGTCGGTGCAAGATAGGTGCATGGTTTGCGCCAAACGCATATATAGGTTCAGAAATCATTTTGTACACACCGATGGTACTCCTAGGTGACGAGACTCATGTGGAAGCTCGTTTCGGTCCGTTTGGAGATAGTGCTAGTCTTGATGTAGATAGGTGCACGGTTTTGCGCCGAACGTACCATAGGCTTAGAAATTGTTTTGGACGTGCCCGATGGAACTCCTACGTGATGTGGGTCGTGTGGAATCTCGTTTCATGCTCTGCTTTGGAGACGGTGTTAGTGTCGGTGCAACATAGGTGCGTGGTCTGCGCGCCAAATGTATCATAGGCTCAGAAATCATTTTGGACGCACCCGATGGTACTCCTACGTGATGAGGCTCAAGTGGAAGCTCGTTTCGGTCCGTTTGGAGATAGTGCTAATCTTGACTCAAGATAGGTGCACGGTTTGCGCGTAACGTACCATAGGGTCGGAAATCGTTTTGGACGCCCCCGATGGAACTCCAAGGTGACACGGGTCATATCAAATCATGTTTCAGTTCGTTTGGAGACGGTGTTAGTGTCGGTGCAAGATAGGTGCATGATTTGCGCCAAACGCACCATAGGCTCAGAAACCGTTTTGGATGCACCGATGGTACTCCTAGGTGACGAGGCTCAGGTGGAAGCTTGTTTCGGTCCGTTAGGAGATAGTGCTAATCTTGACCCAAGATAGGTGCACGGTTTGCGCGGAACGTACCATAGGCTCGGAAATCGTTTTGGACGCACCCGATGGAACTCCAAGGTGACACGGGTCATATCAAATCATGTTTCAATTCGTTTGGAGACGGTGTTAGTGTCGATGCAAGATAGGTGCATGGTTTGCGCCAAATGTACCATAGGCTCAGAAACCGTTTTTTATGCACCGATGGTACTCCTAGGTGACGAGGCTCAGGTGGAAGCTCGTTTCGGTCCGTTTGGAGATAGTGCTAATCTTCACTCAAGATAGGCGCACGGTTTGCGCGGAACGTACCATAGGCTCGGAAATCGTTTTGGACGCACCCGATGGAACTCCAAGGTGACACGGGTCATATCAAATCACGTTTCAGTTCGTTTGGAGACGGTGTTAGAGTCGGTGCAAGATAGGTGCATGGTTTGCGCCAAACGTACCATAGGCTCAGAAACCGTTTTGGATGCACCAATGGTACTCCTAGGTGACGAGGCTCACGTGCACACTCGTTTCGGTCTGTTTAGAGATAGTACTAGTCTTGACGCAAGATAGGTGCACGGTTTGCGCCGAACGTACCATAGGCTCGAAAATTGTTTTAACGCACCCGATGGAACTTCTAGGTGACGTGGGTCATGTGGAATCACGTTTCTGTCTGTTTGGAGACGGTGTTAGCGTCTGTGCAACATAGGTGCATGGTCTGCGCCAAATGTATCACAGGCTCAGAAATCGTTTTGGACACACCCGATGGTACTCCTATATGACGAGGCTCAAGTGGAAGCTTGTTTCGGTCCGTTAGGAGATATTGCTGACGCAGATAGGTGCACGGTTTGTGCCAAACGTACCATAGGCTTAGAAATTGTTTTGGATGCACCCGATGCAACCCCTAGGTGAGTGGGTCATGTCGAATCTCGTTTTGATCTGTTTGGACATGGTGTTAGTATCGGTGCAAGATAGGTGCACAGTTTGCGCCAAACATACCATAGGCTTAGAAATCGTTTTGGATGCACCCGATGGTACTCCTAAGTGACGAGGCTCAAGTGAAACTCGTTCTCAGTCAGTTTTGAGATAGTGCTAATCATGACTCAAGATGGGTGCAAGATTTGCACCGAACGTATCATAGGCGCAGAAATCGTTTCGGATGCAAACGATGGAACTCCGAGGTGAAGGGGTCATGTGGAATCTCGTTTCAGTCCGTTTGGAGACGGTGTTAGTGTCGGTGCAAGATAGGTGCATGGTTTGCGCCAAACGTACCATAGGTTCAGAAATCGTTTTGTACACACCAGATGGTACTCCTAGGTGACGAGCCTCATGTGGAAGCTCGTTTCGGTCTGTTTGGAGATAGTGCTAGTCTTGATGTAGATAGGTGCACGGTTTGCGCTGAACGTACCATAGGCTTTGAAATTGTTTTGGACATGCTCGATGGAACTCCTACGTGATGTGGGTCATGTTGAATCTCGTTTCTGTCAGTTTGGATACGGTGTTAGTGTCAGTGCAACATAGTTGCACGGTCTGCGCCGAACGTACCATAGGCTCAGAAATCGTTTTGGACGCACCCGATGGAACTTCTAAGTGACGTGGGTCATGTGGAATCTCATTTCTGTCTGTTTGGAGACGGTGTTAGCGTCTGTGCAACATAGGTGCATGGTCTGCGCCAAATGTATCATAGGCTCAGAAATCGTTTTGGACACACCCGATGGTACTCCTATATGACGAGGCTCAAATGGAAGCTTGTTTCGGTCCGTTAGGAGATATTGCTGACGCAGATAGGTGCACGGTTTGTGCCAAACGTACCATAGGCTTAGAAATTGTTTTGGATGCACCCGATGCAACTCCTAGGAGAGTGGGTCATGTCGAATCTGGTTTTGATCCGTTTGGACATGTTGTTAGTATCGGTGCAAGATAGGTGCACAGTTTGCGCCAAACATACCATGGGCTTAGAAATCGTTTTGGATGCACCCGATGCAACTCCTAGGTGAGTGGGTCATGTCGAATCTGGTTTTGATCCGTTTGGACATGGTGTTAGTATCGGTGCAAGATAGGTGCACAGTTTGCGCCAAACATACCATAGGCTTAGAAATCGTTTTGGATGCACCCGATGGTACTCCTAAGTGACGAGGCTCAAGTGGAAACTCGTTCTCAGTCAATTTTGAGATAGTGCTAATCATGACTCAAGATAGGTGCAAGATTTGCACCGAACGTATCATAGGCCCAGAAATCGTTTCGGATGCAAACGATGGAACTCCGAGTTGACGGGGTCATGTGGAATCTCGTTTCAGTCCGTTTGGAGATGGTGTTAGTGTCGGTGCAAGATAGGTACATGGTTTGCGCCAAACGTACCATAGGTTCAGAAATCGTTTTGTACACACCATATGGTACTCCTAGGTGACGAGCCTCATGTGGAAGCTCGTTTCGGTCTGTTTGGAGATAGTGCTAGTCTTGATGTAGATAGGTGCACGGTTTGCGCTGAACGTACCATAGGCTTTGAAATTGTTTTGGACGTGCCTGATGGAACTCCTACGTGATGTGGGTCATGTTGAATCTCGTTTCTGTCAGTTTGGATACGGTGTTAGTGTCAGAGCAACATAGTTGCACGGTCTGCGCCGAACGTACCATAGGCTCAGAAATCGTTTTGGACGCACCCGATGGAACTTCTAAGTGACGTGGGTCATGTGGAATCTCGTTTCTGTCTGTTTGGAGACGGTGTTAGCGTCTGTGCAACATAGGTGCATGGTCTGCGCCAAATGTATCATAGGCTCAGAAATCGTTTTGGACACATCCGATGGTACTCCTATATGACGAGGCTCAAGTGGAAGCTTGTTTCGGTCCGTTACGAGATATTGCTGACGCAGATAGGTGCACGGTTTGTGCCAAACGTACCATAGGCTTGGAAATTGTTTTGGATGCACCCGATGCAACTCCTAGGTGAGTGGGTCATGTCGAATCTGGTTTTGATCCGTTTGGACATGTTGTTAGTATCGGTGCAAGATAGGTGCACAGTTTGCGCCAAACATAGCATAGGCTTAGAAATCGTTTTGGATGCACCCGATGGTACTCCTAAGTGACGAGGCTCAAGTGGAAACTCGTTCTCAGTCAGTTTGGAGATAGTGCTAATCATGACTCAAGATAGGTGCAAGATTTGCACCGAACGTATCATAGGCTCAGAAATCGTTTTGGATGCAAACGATGGAACTCCGAGGTGACGGGGTCATGTGGAATCTCGTTTCAGTCCGTTTGGAGACGGTGTTAGTGTCGGTGCAAGATAGGTGCATGGTTTGCGCCAAACGTACCATAGGTTCAGAAATCGTTTTGTACACACCCGATGGTACTCCTAGGTGATGAGCCTCATGTGGAAGCTCGTTTCGGTCCATTTGGAGATAGTGCTAGTCTTGATGTAGATAGGTGCACGGTTTGCGCTGAACGTACTATAGGCTTTGAAATTGTTTTGGACGTGCCCGATGGAACTCCTACGTGATGTGGGTCATGTTGAATCTCGTTTCTGTCCTTTTGGAGACGGTGTTAGTATCAGTGCAACATAGTTGCACGGTCTGCGCCAAATGTATCATAGGCTCAGAAATCGTTTTGGACGCACCCGATGGCACTCCTACGTGACGAGGCTCAAGTGGAAGCTCGTTTCGGTCCGTTTGGAGATAGTGCTAATCTTGACTCAAGATAGGTGCACGGTTTGCGCGGAACGTACCATAGGCTCGGAAATCGTTTTGGACGCACCCGATGGAAGTCCAAGGTGAGACGGGTCATATCAAATCACGTTTCAATTCGTTTGGAGACGGTGTTAGTGTCGGTGCAAGATAGGTGCATGGTTTGCGCCAAATGTACCATAGGCTCAGAAACCGATTTGGATGCACCGATGGTACTCCTAGGTGACGAGGCTCAGGTGGAAGCTCGTTTCGGTCCGTTTGGAGATAGTGCTAATCTTGACTCAAGATTGGTGCACGGTTTGCGTGGAACGTACCATCGGCTCGGAAATCGTTTTGGACGCACCCGATGGAACTCCAAGTTGACATGGGTCATATCAAATCTTGTTCCAGTTCGTTTGGAGACGGTGTTAGTGTCGGTGCAAGATAGGTGCATGGTTTGCGCCAAACGTACCATAGGCTCAGAAACCGTTTTGGATGCACCGATGGTACTCCTAGGTGACGAGGCTCAGGTGGAAGCTCGTTTCGGTCTATTTGGAGATAGTGCTAATGTTGACTCAAGATAGGTGCACGGTTTGCGCGGAACGTACCATAGGCTCGGAAATCGTTTTGGACTTACCCGATGGAACTCCAAGGTGACACGGGTCATATCAAATCATGTTTCAATTCGTTTGGAGACGGTGTTAGTGTCGATGCAAGCTAGGTGCATGGTTTGCGCAAACGTACCATAGGCTCAGAAACCATTTTGGATGCACCGATGGTACTCCTAGGTGACGAGGCTCAGGTGGAAGCTCGTTTCGGTCCGTTTGGAGATAGTGCTAATCTTGACTCAAGATAGGTGCACGGTTTGCGCGGAACGTACCATAGGCTCGGAAATCGTTTTGGTGCACCCGATGGAACTCCAAGGTGACATGGGTTATATAAAATCACGTTTCAGTTCGTTTGGAGACAGTGTTAGTGTCGGTGCAAGATAGGTGCATGGTTTGCGCCAAATGTACCATAGGCTCAGAAACCGTTTTGGATGCAGCGATGGTACTCCTTGGTGACGAGGCTCAGGTGGAAGCTCGTTTCGGTCTGTTTGGAGATAGTGCTAATCTTGACTCAAGATAGGTGCACGGTTTTTGCTCGAACGCACGATAGGCTCAGAAATCGTTTTGGACGCACCCGATGGAACTCCTAGGTGACACGGGTCATGTCGAATCACGTTTCGGTTCGTTTGGAGATGGTGCTAGAGTCGGTGCATGATAGGTGCATGGTTTGCGCCAAACGTACCATAGGCTCAGAAACCGTTTTGGATGCACCGATGGTACTCCCAGGTGACGAGGCTCACGTGCACGCTCGTTTCGGTCTGTTTAGAGATAGTACTAGTCTTGACGCAAGATAGGTGCACGGTTTGCGCCGAACGCATACCATAGGCTCGAAATTCGTTTTGGACGCACCCGATGGAACTTCTAGGTGACGTGGGTCATGTGGAATCTCGTCTCTGTCTGTTTGGAAACGGTGTTATTGTCTGTGCAACATAGGTGCATGGTCTGCGCCAAATGTATCATAGGCTCAAAAATCGTTTTGGACACACCAGATGGTACTCCTATGTGACGAGGCTCAAGTGGAAGCTTGTTTCGGTCCGTTAGGAGATATTGCTGACGCAGATAGGTGCACGGTTTGTGCCAAACGTACCATAGGCTTAGAAATTGTTTTGGATGCACCCGATGCAACTCCTAGGTGAGTGGGTCATGTCGAATCTTGTTTTGATCCGTTTGGACATGGTGTTAGTATCGGTGCAAGATAGGTGCACAGTTTGCGCCAAACATACCATAGGCTTAGAAATCGTTTTGGATGCACCCGATGGTACTCCTAAGTGACGAGGCTCAAGTGGAAACTCGTTCTCAATCAGTTTGGAGATAGTGCTAATCGTGACTCAAGATAGGTGCAAGATTTGCACTGAACGTACCATAGGCTCAGAAATCGTTTTGGATGCAAACGATGGAACTCCTAGTTGACGGGGTCATGTGGAATCTCGTTTCAGTCCGTTTGGAGACGGTGTTAGTGTCGGTGCAAGATAGATGCATGGTTTGCGCCAAACGTACCATAGGTTCAGAAATCATTTTATACACAACCGATGGTACTCCTAGGTGACGAGCCTCATGTGGAAGCTCGTTTCGGTCCGTTTGGAGATCGTGCTAGTCTTGATGTAGATGGCTGCACGGTTTGCGCTGAACGTACCATAGGCTTAGAAATTGTTTTGGACGTGCCCGATGGAACTCCTACGTGATGTGGGTCATATGGAATCTCGTTTCTGTCCATTTGGAGACGGTGTTAGTGTCAGTGCAACATAGGTGCATGGTCTGCGCCAAATGTATCATAGGCTCAGAAATCGTTTTGGACACACCCAATGGTACTACGTGACGAGGGTCAAGTGGAAGCTCGTTTCGGTCCGTTTGGAGATAGTGCTAATCTTGACTCAAGATAGGTGCGCGGTTTGCGCGGAACGTACCATCGGCTTGGAAATCGTTTTGGACGCACCCGATGGAACTCCAAGGTGACACGGGTCATATAAAATCACGTTTCAGTTCGTTTGGAGACGGTGTTAGTGTCGGTGCAAGATAGGTGCATGGTTTGCGCCAAACGTACCATAGGCTCAGAAACCGTTTTGGATGCACCGATGGTACTCCTAGGTGACGAGGCTCAGGTTGAAGCTCGTTTCGGTCTGTTTGGAGATAGTGCTCTTGTTGACTCAAGATAGGTGCACGGTTTGCGCGGAACGTACCATAGGATCAGAAATCGTTTTGGACGCACCCGATGGAACTCCTAAGTGACACGGGTCATGTCGAATCACATTTCGGTTTGTTTGGAGATGGTACTAGAGTCGGTGCAAGATAGGTGCATGGTTTGCGCAAAATGTACCATAGGCTCAGAAATCGTTTTGGATGCACCGATGGTACTCCTAGGTGACGAGGCTCACGTGCACGCTCGTTTCGGTCTGTTTAGAGATAGTACTAGTCTTGACGCAAGATAGGTGCACGGTTTGCGCCGAATGTACCATAGGCTCGAAAATCGTTTTGGACGCACCCGATGGAACTTCTAGGTGACGTGGGTCATGTGGAATCTCGTCTCTATCTGTTTGGAGACGGTGTTAGCGTCTGTGCAATATAGGTGCATGGTCTGCGCCAAATGTATCATAGGCTAGAAAATCGTTTTGGACACACCAGATGGTACTCCTATGTGACGAGGCTCAAGTGGAAGCTTGTTTCGGTCCGTTAGGAGATATTGCTGACGCAGATAGGTGCACGGTTTGTGCCAAACGTACCATAGGCTTAGAAATTGTTTTGGATGCACCCGATGCAACTCCTAGGTGAGTGGGTCATGTCGAATCTTGTTTTGATCCGTTTGGACATGGTGTTAGTATCGGTGCAAGATAGGTGCACAGTTTGCGCCAAACATACCATAGGCTTAGAAATCATTTTGGATGCACCCGATGGTACTCCTAAGTGACGAGGCTCAAGTGGAAACTCGTTCTCAATCAGTTTGGAGATAGTGCTAATCATGACTCAAGATAGGTGCAAGATTTGCACCGAACGTACCATAGGCTCAGAAATCGTTTTGGATGCAAACGATGTAACTCCGAGTTGACGGGGTCATGTGGAATCTCGTTTCAGTCCGTTTGGAGACGGTGTTAGTGTCGGTGCAAGATAGGTGCATGGTTTGCGCCAAACGTACCATAGGTTCAGAAATTGTTTTATACACAACCGATGGTACTCCGAGGTGACGAGCCTCATGTGGAAGCTCATTTCGGTCCGTTTGGAGATAGTGCTAGTCTTGATGTAGATAGGTGCACGGTTTGCGCTGAACGTACCATAGGCTTAGAAATTGTTTTGGACGTGCCCGATGGAACTCCTACGTGTTGTGGGTCATGTGGAATCTCGTTTCTATCCGTTTGGAGACGGTGTTAGTGTCAGTGCAACATAGGTGCACGGTCTGCGCCAAATGTATCATAGGCTCATAAATCATTTTGGACGCACCCGATGGTACTCCTACGTGACGAGGCTCAAGTGGAAGCTCGTTTCGGTCCGTTTGGATATAGTGCTAATCTTCACTCAAGATCGGTGCGCGGTTTGCGCGGAACGTACCATAGGCTCGGAAATCGTTTTGGACGCACCCGATGGAACTCCTAGGTGACACGGGTCATATCAAAACATGTTTCAGTTCGTTTGGAGACGGTGTTAGTGTCGGTGCAAGATAGGTGCATGGTTTGCGCCAAACGTACCATAGGCTTAGAAACAGTTTTGGATGCACGATGGTACTCCTAGGTGACGAGGCTCAGGTGGAAGCTCGTTTCGGTCTGTTTGGAGATAGTGCTAATGTTAACTCAAGATAGCTGCATGGTTTGCGCCGAACGTACCATAGGCTTAGAAATCGTTTTGGACGCACCCGATGGAACTCGTAGGTGACACGGGTCAGGTCGAATCACGTTTCGGTTCGTTTGGAGATGGTGTTTGAGTCGGTGCAAGATAGGTGCATGGTTTGCGCCAAACGTACCATAGGCTCAGAAACCATTTTGGAAGCACCGATGGTACTCCTAGGTGACGAGGCTCACGTGCACACTCGTTTCGGTATGTTTAGAGATAGTACTAGTCTTGACGCAAGATAGGTGCATGGTTTGCGCCGAACGTACCATAGGCTCGAAAATCGTTTTGGACGCACCCGATGGAACTTCTAGGTGACGTGGGTCATGTGGAATCTCATTTCTGTCCGTTTGGAGACGGTGTTAGCGTCTGTGCAACATAGGTGCATGGTCTGCGCCAAATGTATCATAGGCTCAGAAATCATTTTGGACACACCCGATGGTACTCCGATGTGACGAGGCTCAAGTGGAAGCTTGTTCGGTCCGTTAGGAGATATTGCTGACGCAGATAGGTGCCCTGTTTGTGCCAAACGTGCCATAGGCTTAGAAATTGTTTTGGATGCACCCGATGAAACTCCTAGGTGAGTGGGTCATGTCGAATCTCGTTTTGATCCGTTTGGACATGGTGTTAGTATCGGTGCAAGATAGGTGCACAGTTTGCGCCAAACATACCATAGGCTTAGAAATCATTTTGGATGCACCCGATGGTACTCCTAAGTGACGAGGCTCAAGCGGAAACTCGTTCTCAGTCAGTTTGGAGATAGTGCTAATCGTGACTCAAGATAGGTGCAAGATTTGCACCGAACGTACCATAGGCTCAGAAATCGATTTGGATGCAAACGATGGAACTCCGAGTTGACGGGGTCATGTGGAATCTTGTTTCAGTCCGTTTGGAGACGGTGTTAGTGTCGGTGCAAGATAGGTGCATGGTTTGCGCCAAACGTACCATAGGCTTAGATATTCTTTTGGATGCACCGATGGTACTCCTAGGTGATGAGGCTCAGGTGGAAGCTCGTTTCGGTCTGTTTGGAGATAGTGCTAATGTTGACTCAATATAGGCGCACGGTTTGCGCGGAACGTACCATAGGCTCAGAAATCGTTTTGGACGCACCTGATGGAACTCCAAGGTGACACGGGTCATATCAAATCACGTTTCAGTTCGTTTGGAGATGGTGTTAGTGTCGGTGCAAGATAGGTGCATGGTTTGCGCCAAACGTACCATAGGCTCAGAAACCGTTTTGGATGCAGCGATGGTACTCCTAGGTGATGAGGCTCAGGTGGAAGCTCGTTTCGGTCTGTTTGGAGATAGTGCTAATGTTGACTCAAGATAGGTGCACGGTTTGCGCGGAACGTACCATAGGCTCAAAAATCGTTTTGGACGCACCTGATGGAACTCCTAGGTGACACGGGTCATGTCAAATC
The DNA here is from genome assembly GCA_904845875.1 of Miscanthus lutarioriparius. Taxonomy (NCBI): domain Eukaryota; kingdom Viridiplantae; phylum Streptophyta; class Magnoliopsida; order Poales; family Poaceae; genus Miscanthus; species Miscanthus lutarioriparius. The sequence goes on along the minus strand of CAJGYO010000371.1, from coordinate 52,177 downwards.
ACGTTTCGGTTCATTTGGAGATGGTGTTAGAGTCGGTGCAAGATAGGTGCATGGTTTGCGCCAAACGTACCATAGGCTCAGAAACCGTTTTGGATGCACCGATGGTACTCCTAGGTGACGAGACTCACGTGCACGCTCGTTTCGGTCTGCTTAGAGATAGTACTAGTCTTGACGCAAGATAGGTGCACGGTTTGCGCCGAACGTACCATAGGCTCGATAATCGTTTTGGACGCACCCGATGGAACTTCTAGGTGAAGTGGGTCATATGGAATCTCGTTGCTGTCTGTTTGGAGACGGTGTTAGCGTCTGTGCAACATAGGTGCATGGTCTGCGCCAAATGTATCATAGGCTCAGAAATTGTTTTGGACACACCCGATGGTACTCCTATATGACAAGGCTCAAGTGGAAGCTTGTTTTGGTCCGTTAGGAGATATTGCTGACGCAGATAGGTGCACAGTTTGTGCCAAACGTACCATAGGCTTAGAAATTGTTTTGGATGCACCCGATGCAACTCCTAGGTGAGTGGGTCATGTCGAATCTCGTTTTGATCCGTTTGGACATGGCGTTAGTATCGGTGCAAGATAGGTGCACAGTTTGCGCCAAACATACCATAGGCTTAGAAATCGTTTTGGATGCACCCGATGGTACTCCTAAGTGACGAGGCTCAAGTGGAAACTCGTTCTCAGTCAGTTTGGAGATAGTGCTAATCGTGACTCAAGATAGGTGCAAGATTTGCACCGAACGTACCATAGGCTCAGAAATCGATTTGGATGCAAACGATGGAACTCCGAGTTGACGGGGTCATGTGGAATCTCGTTTCAGTCCGTTTGGAGACGGTGTTAGTGCCGGTGCAAGATAGGTGCATGGTTTGCGCCAAACGTACCATAGGTTCAGAAATCATTTTGTACACACCCGATGGTACTCCTATGTTACGAGCCTCATGTGGAAGCTCGTTTCGGTCCGTTTGGAGATAGTGCTCGTCTTGATGTAGATAGGTGCACGGTTTGCGCTGAACGTACCATAGGATTAGAAATTGTTTTGGACGTGCCCGATGGAACTCCTACGTGATGTGGGTCATGTGGAATCTCGTTTCTGTCCATTTGGAGACGGTGTTAGTGTCAGTGCAACATAGGTGCATGGTCTGCGCCAAATGTATCATAGGCTTAGAAATCGTTTTGGACGCACCCGATGGTACTCCTACGTGACGAGGCTCAAGTGGAAGCTCGTTTCGATCCGTTTGGAGATAGTGCTAATCTTGACTCAAGATAGGTGCACGGTTTGCGCGGAACGTACCATCGGCTCGGAAATCGTTTTGGACGCACCCGATGGAACTCCAAGGTGACACGGGTGATATCAAATCACGTTTCAGTTCGTTTGGAGACGCTGTTAGTGTCGGTGCAAGATAGGTGCATGGTTTGCGCCAAACATACCATAGGCTCAGAAACCGTTTTGGATGCACCGATGGTACTCCTAGGTGACGAGACTCACGTGCACGCTCGTTTCGGTCTGCTTAGAGATAGTACTAGTCTTGACGCAAGATAGGTGCACGGTTTGCGCCGAACGTACCATAGGCTCGATAATCGTTTTGGACGCACCCGATGTAACTTCTAGGTGAAGTGGGTCATATGGAATCTCGTTGCTGTCTGTTTGGAGACGGTGTTAGCGTCTGTGCAACATAGGTGCATGGTCTGCGCCAAATGTATCATAGGCTCAGAAATTGTTTTGGACACACCCGATGGTACTCCTATATGACAAGGCTCAAGTGGAAGCTTGTTTTGGTCCGTTAGGAGATATTGCTGACGCAGATAGGTGCACGGTTTGTGCCAAACGTACCATAGGCTTAGAAATTGTTTTGGATGCACCCGATGCAACTCCTAGGTGAGTGGGTCATGTCGAATCTCGTTTTGATCCGTTTGGACATGGTGTTAGTATCGGTGCAAGATAGGTGCACAGTTTGCGCCAAACATACCATAGGCTTAGAAATCGTTTTGGATGCACCCGATGGTACTCCTAAGTGACGAGGCTCAAGTGGAAACTCGTTCTCAGTCAGTTTGGAGATAGTGCTAATCGTGACTCAAGATAGGTGCAAGATTTGCACCGAACGTACCATAGGCTCAGAAATCGATTTGGATGCAAACGATGGAACTCCGAGTTGACGGGGTCATGTGGAATCTCGTTTCAGTCCGTTTGGAGACGGTGTTAGTGTCGGTGCAAGATAGGTGCATGGTTTGCGCCAAACGTACCATAGGTTCAGAAATCATTTTGTACACACCCGATGGTACTCCTAGGTGACGAGCCTCATGTGGAAGCTCGTTTCGGTCCGTTTGGAGATAGTGCTAGTCTTGATGTAGATAGGTGCACGGTTTGCGCTGAACATACCATAGGCTTAAAAATTGTTTTGGACATGCCCGATGGAACTCCTACGTGATGTGGGTCATGTCGAATCTCGTTTCTGTACGTTTGGAGACGGTGTTAGTGTCAGTGCAACATAGGTGCATGGTCTGCGCCAAATGTATCATAGGCTCAGAAATCGTTTTGGACGCACCCGATGGTACTCCTACGTGACAAGGCTGAAGTGGAAGCTCGTTTCGGTCCGTTTGGAGATAGTGCTAATCTTGACTCAAGATAGGTGCACGGTTTAAGCGCAACGTACCATCGACTCGGAAATCATTTTGGACGCACCCGATGGAACTCCAAGGTGACACGGGTCATATCAAATCACGTTTCAATTCTTTTGGAGACGGTGTTAGTGTCGGTGCAAGATAGGTGCATGGTTTGCGCCAAACGTACCATAGGCTCAGAAACCGTTTTGCATGCACCGATGGTACTCCTAGGTGACAAGGCTCAGGTGGAAGCTCGTTTCGGTCCATTTGGAGATAGTGCTAACCTTGACTCAAGATAGGTGCACGGTTTGCGCGGAACGTACCATCGGCTCGGAAATTGTTTTGGACGCACCCGATGGAACTCCAAGGTGACACGGGTCATATCAAATCACGTTTCAGTTCGTTTGGAGACGGTGTTAGTGTCGGTGCAAGATATGTGCATGGTTTGCGCCAAACGTACCATAGGCTCAGAAACCGTTTTGGATGCACCGATGGTACTCCTAGGTGACGAGGCTCAGGTGGAAGCTCGTTTCGGTCTGTTTGGAGATAGTGCTAATGTTGACTCAAGATAGGTGCACGGTTTGCGCGAACGTACCATAGGCTCAGAAATCGTTTTGGACGCACCCGATGGAACTCCTAGGTGACACGGGTCACGTCGAATGACGTTTCGGTTCGTTTGGAGATGGTGTTAGAGTCGGTGCAAGATAGGTGCATGGTTTGCGCCAAACGTACCATAGGCTCAGGTGGAAGCTCGTTTCGGTCTGTTTGGAGATAGTACTAGTCTTGACGCAAGATAGGTGCACGGTTTGCGCGGAACGTACAATAGGCTCAGAAACCGTTTTGGATGCACCGATGGTGCCCCTAGGTGACGAGGCTCACGTTCACGCTTGTTTCGGTCTGTTTAGAGATAGTACTGCTCTTGACGCAAGATAGGTGCACGGTTTGCGCCGAACGTGCCATAGGCTCGAAAATCGTTTTGGACACACCCGATGGAACTTCTAGGTGAAGTGGGTCATGTGGAATCTCGTTGCTGTCTGTTTGGAGACGTTGTTAGCGTCTGTGCTACATAGGTGCATGGTCTGCGCCAAATGTATCATAGGCTCAGAAATCGTTTTGGACACACCCGATGGTACTCCTATGTGACGAGGCTCAAGTGGAAGCTTGTTTCGGGTCCGTTAGGAGATATTGCTGACGTAGATAGGTGCACGGTTTGTGCCAAACGTACCATAGGCTTAGAAATTGTTTTGGATGCACCCGATGCAACTCCTAGGTGAGTGGGTCATGTCGAATCTCGTTTTGATCCGTTTGGACATGGCGTTAGTATCGGTGCAAGATAGGTGCACAGTTTGCGCCAAACATACCATAGGCTTAGAAATCGTTTTGGATGCACCCGATGGTACTCCTAAGTGACGAGGCTCAAGTGGAAACTCGTTCTCAGTCCGTTTGGAGATAGTGCTAATCATGACTCAAGATAGGTGCAAGATTTGCACCGAACGTACCATAGGCTCAGAAATTGTTTTGGATGCAAATGATGGAACTCTGAGTTGACGGGGTCATGTGGAATCTCGTTTCAGTCCGTTTGGAGACGGTGTTAGTGTCGGTGCAAGATAGGTGCATGGTTTGCGCCAAACGTACCATAGGCTCAGGTGGAAGCTCGTTTCGGTCTGTTTGGAGATAGTACTAGTCTTGACGCAAGATAGGTGCACGGTTTGCGCGGAACGTACAATAGGCTCAGAAACCGTTTTGGATGCACCGATGGTGCCCCTAGGTGACGAGGCTCACGTTCACGCTTGTTTCGGTCTGTTTAGAGATAGTACTGCTCTTGACGCAAGATAGGTGCACGGTTTGCGCCGAACGTGCCATAGGCTCGAAAATCGTTTTGGACACACCCGATGGAACTTCTAGGTGAAGTGGGTCATGTGGAATCTCGTTGCTGTCTGTTTGGAGACGTTGTTAGCGTCTGTGCTACATAGGTGCATGGTCTGCGCCAAATGTATCATAGGCTCAGAAATCGTTTTGGACACACCCGATGGTACTCCTATGTGACGAGGCTCAAGTGGAAGCTTGTTTCGGTCCGTTAGGAGATATTGCTGACGTAGATAGGTGCACGGTTTGTGCCAAACGTACCATAGGCTTAGAAATTGTTTTGGATGCACCCGATGCAACTCCTAGGTGAGTGGGTCATGTCGAATCTCGCTTTGATCCGTTTGGACATGGCGTTAGTATCGGTGCAAGATAGGTGCACGCTTTGCCAAACATACCATAGGCTTAGAAATCGTTTTGGATGCACCCGATGGTACTCCTAAGTGACGAGGCTCAAGTGGAAACTCGTTCTCGGTCGGTTTGGAGATAGTGCTAATCGTGACTCAAGATAGTTGCAAGATTTGCACCGAACGTACCATAGGCTCGTAAATCGATTTGGATGCAAACGATGGAACTCCGAGTTGATGGGGTCATGTGGAATCTCGTTTGAGTCCGTTTGGAGACGGTGTTAGTGTCGGTGCAAGATAGGTGCATGGTTTGCGCCAAACGTACCATAGGTTCGTAAATCGTTTTGTACACACCCCATGGTACTCCTAGGTGACGAGCCTCATGTGGAAGCTCGTTTCGGTCCGTTGGAGATAGTGCTAGTCTTGATGTAGATAGGTGCACGGTTTTGCGCTTTGAACGTACCATAGGCTTAGAAATTGTTTTGGGCGCGTCCCGATGGAACTCCTACGTGATGTGGGTCATGTGGAATCTCGTTTCTGTCCGTTTGGAGACGGTGTTAGTGTCAGTGCAACATAGGTGCATGGTCTGCGCCAAATGTATCATAGGCTTAGAAATCGTTTTGGACGCACCCGATGGTACTCCTACGTGACGAGGCTCAAGTGGAAGCTCGTTTCGATCCGTTTGGAGATAGTGCTAATCTTGACTCAAGATAGGTGCACGGTTTGCGCGGAACGTACCATCGGCTTGGAAATCGTTTTGGACGCACCCGATGGAACTCCAAGGTGACACGGGTCATATCAAATCACGTTTCAATTCTTTTGGAGACGGTGTTAGTGTCGGTGCAAGATAGGTGCATGGTTTGCGCCAAACGTACCATAGGCTCAGAAACTGTTTTGGATGCACCGATGGTACTCCTTGGTGACGAGGCTCAGGTGGAAGCTCGTTTCGGTCCGTTTGGAGATAGTGCTAATCTTGACTCAAGATAGGTGCACGGTTTTGCGAACGCACCATCAGCTCGGAAATCGTTTTGGACGCACCCGATGGAACTCCAAGGTGACACGGGTCATATCAAATCACGTTTCAGTTCGTTTGGAGACGGTGTTAGTGTCGGTGCAAGATAGGTGCATGGTTTGCGCCAAACGTACCATAGGCTCAGAAACCGTTTTGGATGCACCGATGGTACTCCTAGGTGATGAGGCTCAGGTGGAAGCTCGTTTCGGTCTGTTTGGAGATAGTGCTAATGTTGACTCAAGATAGGTGCACGGTTTGCGCGGAACGTACCATAGGCTCAGAAATTGTTTTGGACGCACCCGATGGAACTCCTAGGTGACACGGGTCATGTCGAATCACGTTTCGGTTCGTTTGGAGATGGTGTTAGAGTCGGTGCAAGATAGGTGCATGGTTTGCGCCAAACATACCATAGGCTCAGAAACCGTTTTGGATGCACCGATGGTACTCCTAGGTGACGAGGCTCACGTGCACGCTCATTTCGGTCTGTTTAGAGATAGTACTAGTCTTGACGCAAGATAGGTGCACGGTTTGCGCCGAACGTACCATAGGCTCGAAAATCGTTTTGGACGCACCCGATGGAACTTCTAGGTGAAGTGGGTCATGTGGAATCTCGTTGCTGTCTGTTTGGAGACGGTGTTAGCGTCTGTGCAACATAGGTGCATGGTCTGCGCCAAATGTATCATAGGCTCAGAAATCATTTTGGACACACCCGATGGTACTCCTATGTGACGAGGCACAAGTGGAAGCTTGTTTCGGTCCGTTAGGAGATATTGCTGACGCAGATAGGTGCACGGTTTGTGCCAAACATACCATAGGCTTAGAAATTGTTTTGGATGCACCCGATGTTACTCCTAGGTGAGTGGGTCATGTCGAATCTCGTTTTGATCCGTTTGGACATGGTGTTAGTATCGGTGCAAGATAGGTGCACAGTTTGCGCCAAACATACCATAGGCTTAGAAATCGTTTTGGATGCACCCGATGGTACTCCTAAGTGACGAGGCTCAAGTGGAAACTCGTTCTCAGTCCGTTTGGAGATAGTGCTAATCATGACTCAAGATAGGTGCAAGATTTGCACCAACGTACTATAGGCTTAGAAATTGTTTTGGATGCAAATGATGGAACTCGAGTTGACGGGGGTCATGTGGAATCTCGTTTGATCCGTTTGGAGACGGTGTTAGTGTCGGTGCAAGATAGGTGCATGGTTTTGCGCCAAACGTACCATTGGTTCAGAAATCGTTTTGTACACAACCGATGGTACTCCTAGGTGACGAGCCTCATGTGGAAGCTCGTTTCGGTCCGTTTGGAGATAGTGCTAGTCTTGATGTAGATAGGTGCACGGTTTGCGCTGAACGTACCATAGGCTTAAAAATTGTTTTGGACATGCCCGATGGAACTCCTACGAGATGTGGGTCATGTCGAATCTCGTTTCTGTCCGTTTGGAGACGGTGTTAGTGTCAGTGCAACATAGGTGCATGGTCTGCGCCAAATGTATCATAGGCTCAGAAATCGTTTTGGACGCACCCGATGGTACTCCTACGTGACAAGGCTCAAGTGGAAGCTCGTTTCGGTCCGTTTGGAGATAGTGCTAATCTTGACTCAAGATAGGTGCACGGTTTAAGCGGAACGTACCATCGACTCGGAAATCATTTTGGACGCACCCGATGGAACTCCAAGGTGACACGGGTCATATCAAATCACGTTTCAATTCTTTTGGAGACGGTGTTAGTGTCGGTGCAAGATAGGTGCATGGTTTGCGCCAAACGTACCATAGGCTCAGAAACCGTTTTGCATGCACCGATGGTACTCCTAGGTGACAAGGCTCGTGGAAGCTCGTTTGATCCCATTTGGAGATAGTGCTAATCTTGACTCAAGATAGGTGCACGTTTTGCGCGAACGCACCATCGGCTCGGAAATTGTTTTGGACGCACCCGATGGAACTCCAAGGTGACACGGGTCATATCAAATCACGCGTTTCAGATTCGTTTGGAGACGGTGTTAGTGTCGGTGCAAGATATGTGCATGGTTTGCGCCAAATGTACCATAGGCTCGAAAACGCTTTGGATGCACCGATGGTACTCCTAGGTGACGAGGCTCGTGTGGAAGCTCGTTTGGGTCTGTTTGGAGATAGTGCTAATGTTGACTCAAGATAGGTGCACGGTTTGCGCGGAACGTACCATAGGCTCAGAAATCGTTTTGGACGCACCCGATGGAACTCCTAGGTGACACGGGTCACGTCGAATGACGTTTCGGTTCGTTTGGAGATGGTGTTAGAGTCGGTGCAAGATAGGTGCATGGTTTGCGCCAAACGTACCATAGGCTCAGAAACCGTTTTGGATGCACCGATGGTACTCCTAGGTGAAGAGGCTCAGGTGGAAGCTCATTTCGGTCTGTTTGGAGATAGTACTAGTCTTGACGCAAGATAGGTGCACGGTTTGCGCGGAACGTACCATAGGCTCAGAAACCGTTTTGGATGCACCGATGGTACCCCTACGTGACGAGGCTCACGTTCACGCTTGTTTCGGTCTGTTTAGAGATAGTACTGCTCTTGACGCAAGATAGGTGCACGGTTTGCGCCGAACGTACCATAGGCTCGAAAATCATTTTGGACACACCCGATGGAACTTCTAGGTGAAGTGGGTCATGTGGAATCTCGTTGCTGTCTGTTTGGAGACGTTGTTAGCGTCTGTGCTACATAGGTGCATGGTCTGCGCCAAATGTATCATAGGCTCAGAAATCGTTTTGGACACACCCGATGGTACTCCTATGTGACGAGGCTCAAGTGGAAGCTTGTTTCGGTCCGTTATGAGATATTGCTGACGCAGATAGGTGCACGGTTTGTGCCAAACGTACCATAGGCTTAGAAATTGTTTTGGATGCACTCGATGCAACTCCTAGGTGAGTGGGCCATGTCGAATCTTGTTTTGATCCGTTTGGACATGGTGTTAGTATCGGTGCAAGATAGGTGCACAGTTTGCGCCAAACATACCATAGGCTTAGAAATCATTTTGGATGCACCCGATGGTACTCCTAAGTGACGAGGCTCAAGTGGAAACTCGTTCTCAGTCAGTTTGGAGATAGTGCTAATCGTGACTCAAGATAGGTGCAAGATTTGCACCGAACGTACCATAGGCTCAGAAATCGATTTGGATGCAAACGATGGAACTCCGAGTTGACGGGGTCATGTGGAATCTCGTTTCAGTCCGTTTGGAGACGGTGTTAGTGTCGGTGCAAGATAGGTGCATGGTTTGTGCCAAACGTACCATAGGTTCAGAAATCGTTTTGTACACACCCGATGGTGCTCCTAGGTGACGAGCCTCATGTGGAAGCTCGTTTCGGTCCGTTTGGAGATAGTGCTAGTCTTGATGTAGATAGGTGCACGGTTTGCGCTGAACGTACCATAGGCTTAGAAATTGTTTTGGATGCACCGATGGTACTCCTAGGTGATGAGGCTCAGGTGGAAGCTCATTTCGGTCTGTTTGGAGATAGTGCTAATGTTGACTCAAGATAGGTGCACGGTTTGCGCGGAACGTACCATAGGCTCAGAAATCGTTTTGGACGCACCCGATGAAACTCCTAGGTGACACGAGTCACGTCGAATCACGTTTCGGTTCGTTTGGACATGGTGTTAGAGTCGGTGCAAGATAGGTGCATGGTTTGCGCCAAACATACCATAGGCTCATAAACCGTTTTGGATGCACCGATGGTACTCCTAGGTGACGAGGCTCACGTGCACGCTCGTTTCGGTCTGTTTAGAGATAGTACTAGTCTTGACGCAAGATAGGTGCACGGTTTCCGCCGAACGTACCATAGGCTCGAAAATCATTTTGGACACACCCGATGGAACTTCTAGGTGAAGTGGGTCATGTGGAATCTCGTTGCTGTCTTTTTGGAGACGGTGTTAGCGTCTGTGCAACATAGGTGCATGGTCTGCGCCAAATGTATCATAGGCTCAGAAATCGTTTTGGACACACCCGATGGTACTCCTATGTGACGAGGCTCAAGTGGAAGCTTGTTTCGGTCCGTTATGAGATATTGCTGACGCAGATAGGTGCACGGTTTGTGCCAAACGTACCATAGGCTTAGAAATTGTTTTGGATGCACTCGATGCAACTCCTAGGTGAGTGGGCCATGTCGAATCTTGTTTTGATCCGTTTGGACATGGTGTTAGTATCGGTGCAAGATAGGTGCACAGTTTGCGCCAAACATACCATAGGCTTAGAAATCATTTTGGATGCACCCGATGGTACTCCTAAGTGACGAGGCTCAAGTGGAAACTCGTTCTCGGTCGGTTTTGGAGATAGTGCTAATCGTGACTCAAGATAGGTGCAAGATTTGCACCGAACGTACCATAGGCTCAGAAATCGATTTGGATGCAAACGATGGAACTCCGAGTTGACGGGGTCATGTGGAATCTCGTTTCAGTCCGTTTGGAGACGGTGTTAGTGTCGGTGCAAGATAGGTGCATGGTTTGTGCCAAACGTACCATAGGTTCAGAAATCGTTTTGTACACACCCGATGGTGCTCCTAGGTGACGAGCCTCATGTGGAAGCTCGTTTCGGTCCGTTTGGAGATAGTGCTAGTCTTGATGTAGATAGGTGCACGGTTTGCGCTGAACGTACCATAGGCTTAGAAATTGTTTTGGACATGCCCGATGGAACTCCTACGTGATGTGGGTCATGTGGAATCTCGTTTCTGTCCGTTTGGAGACGGTGTTAGTGTCAGTGCAACATAGGTGCATGGTCTGCGCCAAATGTATCATAGGCTCAGAAATCGTTTTGGACGCACCCAATGGTACTCCTACGTGACGAGGCTCAAGTGGAAGCTCGTTTTGGTCCGTTTGGAGATAGTGCTAATCTTGACTCAAGATAGGTGCACGGTTTGCGCGAAACGTACCATAAGCTCGGAAATCGTTTTGTACGCACCTGATGGAACTCCAAGGTGACACGGGTCATATCAAATCACGTTTCAATTCGTTTGGAGACGGTGTTAGTGTCGGTGCAAGATAGGTGCATGGTTTGCGCCAAACGTACCATAGGCTTAGAAATTGTTTTGGATGCACCGATGGTACTCCTAGGTGATGAGGCTCAGGTGGAAGCTCATTTCGGTCTGTTTGGAGATAGTGCTAATGTTGACTCAAGATAGGTGCACGGTTTGCGCGGAACGTACCATAGGCTCAGAAATCGTTTTGGACGCACCCGATGAAACTCCTAGGTGACACGAGTCACGTCGAATCACGTTTCGGTTCGTTTGGACATGGTGTTAGAGTCGGTGCAAGATAGGTGCATGGTTTGCGCCAAACGTACCATAGGCTCATAAACCGTTTTGGATGCACCGATGGTACTCCTAGGTGACGAGGCTCACGTGCACGCTCGTTTCGGTCTGTTTAGAGATAGTACTAGTCTTGACGCAAGATAGGTGCACGGTTTCCGCCGAACGTACCATAGGCTCGAAAATCATTTTGGACACACCCGATGGAACTTCTAGGTGAAGTGGGTCATGTGGAATCTCGTTGCTGTCTTTTTGGAGACGGTGTTAGCGTCTGTGCAACATAGGTGCATGGTCTGCGCCAAATGTATCATAGGCTCAGAAATCGTTTTGGACACACCCGATGGTACTCCTATGTGACGAGGCTCAAGTGGAAGCTTGTTTCGGTCCGTTATGAGATATTGCTGGCGCCGATAGGTTCACGGTTTGTGCCAAACGTAACATAGGCTTAGAAATTGTTTTGGATGCACCCAATGCAACTCCTAGGTGAGTGGGTCATGTCGAATCTCGTTTTGATCCGTTTGGACATGGTGTTAGTATCGGTGCAAGATAGGCATGCAGTTTATGCCAAACATACCATAGGCTTAGAAATCATTTTGGATGCACCCGATGGTACTCCTAAGTGATGAGGCTCAAGTGGAAACTCGTTCTCGGTCGGTTTGGAGATAGTGCTAATCGTGACTCAAGATAGGTGCAAGATTTGCACCGAGCGTACCATAGGCTCGAAATCGATTTGGATGCAAACGATGGAACTCCAAGTTGACGGGTCATGTGGAATCTCGTTTCATCCGTTTGGAGACGGTGTTAGTGTCGGTGCAAGATAGGTGCATGGTTTGCGCCAAACGTACCATAGGTTCGAAATCGTTTTGTACACACCGATGGTACTCCTAGGTGACGAGCCTCATGTGGAAGCTTGTTTCGGTCCGTTTGGAGATAGTGCTAGTCTTGATGTAGATAGGTGCACGGTTTGCGCTGAACATACCATAGGCTTAGAAATTGTATTGGACGTGCCCGATGGAACTCCCTCGTGAAGTGGGTCATGTGGAATCTCGTTTACATCCGTTTAGAGACGGTGTTAGTGTCGATTGCAACATAGGTGCATGGTCTGCGCCAAATGTATCATAGGCTCGAAACCGTTTTGGGCGCACCCGATGGTACTCCTACGTGACGAGGCTCAAGTGGAAGCTCGTTTCGGTCTGTTTGGAGATAGTGCTAATCTTGACTCAAGATAGGTGCACGGTTTGCGCGGAACGTACCATAGGCTCGGAAATCGTTTTGTACGCACCCGATGGAACTCCAATGTGACACGGGTCATATCAAATCATGTTTCAATTCGTTTGGAGACGGTGTTAGTGTCGGTGCAAGATAGGTGCATGGTTTGCGCCAAACGTACCATAGGCTTAGAAATTGTTTTGGATGCACCGATGGTACTCCTAGGTGATGAGGCTCAGGTGGAAGCTCATTTCGGTCTGTTTGGAGATAGTGCTAATGTTGACTCAAGATAGGTGCACGGTTTGCGCGGAACGTACCATAGGCTCAGAAATCGTTTTGGACGCACCCGATGAAACTCCTAGGTGACACGAGTCACGTCGAATCACGTTTCGGTTCGTTTGGACATGGTGTTAGAGTCGGTGCAAGATAGGTGCATGGTTTGCGCCAAACATACCATAGGCTCATAAACCGTTTTGGATGCACCGATGGTACTCCTAGGTGACGAGGCTCACGTGCACGCTTCGTTTGGTCTGTTTAGAGATAGTACTAGTCTTGGCGCAAGATAGGTGCACGGTTTCCGCGAACGTACCATAGGCTCGAAAATCATTTTGGACACACCGATGGAACTTCTAGGTGAAGTGGGTCATGTGGAATCTCGTTGTCTTTGTCTTTTGGAGACGGTGTTAGCGTCAGGCAACATAGGTGCATGGTCTCGCGCCAAATGTATCATAGGCTCGTAAATCGTTTTGGACACACCCGATGGTACTCCTATGTGACGAGGCTCAAGTGGAAGCTTGTTTCGGTCCGTTATGAGATATTGCTGACGCAGATAGGTGCACGGTTTGTGCCAAACGTACCATAGGCTTAGAAATTGTTTTGGATGCACTCGATGCAACTCCTAGGTGAGTGGGCCATGTCGAATCTTGTTTTGATCCGTTTGGACATGGTGTTAGTATCGGTGCAAGATAGGTGCACATTTAATGCCAAAACATACCATAGGCTTAGAAATCATTTTGGATGCACCCGATGGTACTCCTAAGTGACGAGGCTCAAGTGGAAACTTCGTTCTCGGTCGGTTTGGAGATAGTGCTAATCGTGACTCAAGATAGGTGCAAGATTTGCACCGAACGTACCATAGGCTCAGAAATCGATTTGGATGCAAACGATGGAACTCCGAGTTGACGGGGTCATGTGGAATCTCGTTTCAGTCCGTTTGGAGACGGTGTTAGTGTCGGTGCAAGATAGGTGCATGGTTTGTGCCAAACGTACCATAGGTTCAGAAATCGTTTTGTACACACCCGATGGTGCTCCTAGGTGACGAGCCTCATGTGGAAGCTCGTTTCGGTCCGTTTGGAGATAGTGCTAGTCTTGATGTAGATAGGTGCACGGTTTGCGCTGAACGTACCATAGGCTTAGAAATTGTTTTGGACATGCCCGATGGAACTCCTACGTGATGTGGGTGATGAGGACATCAACACCGATCATACATCCACGCCGTCCACGCCGACACCTGCTGGTCCTATTACCCGTGCTCGTGCTCGAACACTTAATCATCAAGTGAGTTCCTTCTTGAGCTCTTGTCCATCCTGTTTAGATCTTGGAGACACGTGCACTCTTGTTTTGATTAGGAATCAAGGAGAAGACCGAAAGGGAAAATGACTCGCGTAGGCTGGATTCGGACTGCAGCACACCTCCAACTTGCAACGGTCGCCACGGTTACATACGGAGTCGGATTGGGGTGATTCTGGACTTGTTGGAAAGCTAATAAAGTCTACTTTCATACGGATCTGACCTCATACTCATACCTGCTCAGAAACGGCGTCAACAGTCCAAAAATCACCGAGAGGTCTATTCTGTCCAGGGTGCTGCGCCACCTTAAGTTAGCCCAATGGGCTTGTATCGTTTAGAGTCCAGTAGGGACGCGTCCTAGTGTTGGAGCACGACCCAAACTCTCTTGTGGTCGTCCTCCACACGTCATATACCCCTTTAGCCGCCACCAGAACACTTGGGTTTTGTTTAGATCAAGTTTAGCCTTTGCTACTTGCTTGTAGGCGCTGCGGCTGATCCAAATTACCCGTCTCCTTGTCTTCGAACCCCACTCATCATAAGATTCAGTTTGAGGCTTTCAATTTCATCTTGCAAATTCAGTGCTTGTTTCCTTGTTCTTGCTAGTTCTTCGATTGCTTGCAGGGCCGGAGCCCTAGTGGCTGGTTGTCGCGCTCCACAAGATTGTGACGGCCTTTGGAGGTGGTGTATCGGTTGCTAAGGCGCGGTCTTGGAAGGCTGTAGTCGGGCCGTGAACGTCATCTCCATCCACCAAATCGAGTGATCTCACGCCTCTCATCGAAAGATCGTCCATAAACCCTAAGCGGTTCATATCAATTGGTAATCGAGCAAGGTTTATCGGTGAGAGACTTGTAATTCTTCACTGTTTTTTTTTTTCCTACAGTCCAAAAAAAGCCAAAAAATAGTAGATTAGTTTCCTACAATCCTATAGACCTTTGGGCCGTGGCTAGTGCTACCTAGTTAGGGCTTATTGAGTCGTCGGTTGCATCGGTTGTGTCAAGTTGCTGGTCTTAGTTTTAGTCCTTTAGAGTTTCGAGTTCTTGTCACGTTCTATCACAACACGCGCGCTATCATATAGTCTCTCTGTTGGCGAATCCAAGTAGGGTTTGAAGTTTGAATCGGACAAGGAATCGGCTGTTCCTCTCTGCTGGCGAATCCAAGTAGGTTTTCAAGTTTGAGTCGGATCAAGGAATCGGGTATTCCTCATTGTTGGCCAAGTACGAGTAGAATTGGAAGTTCCAATCGGACGAGGAATCAGTTCACCCTGTGCTACAAATATCAAACGAACCACGCAGCAAGTATTCATATCTAAACGAGTGGCTTACTCTAGAGAGAGAGAGAGAGAGAGAGTTCTTGTTCATATAATCAGTTTTGGGAGTGTTCTTTTTTTACCGAATACCCCTGCCCTTTCGGAAAAAAAAAGTGTGTGTGCTGAGTTACTCTTTGGGAGTGTTCTTGTTCATATAATCAGTTTTGAGTGCCCCTAAAAAAATTATTCAAAAAAAAAAAAAAAAAGAGAGAAAGAAGCAAAAGAAAAGAAGAGAAAGGGCTGATCTTAGAGATTTTTCGTTCACTTGGGTGGTGTGTTGTGCTCTCCTTTGTGTCCAGCTCTCGCGTCTCTAGCACGGTCTAGACTAGGACCAGCACAAGATCACCGGGGTTGAACGATTATTCAGCTTGCTTTTGTAACTAACGTGGTGCTAGTTCGTTCCTTGTTTCAGCCCACCTATAGCTCCACATATTGTACAGCTTGATAGGTCTCGTCTTTGCGGCACCGATACACTTCATCCATTGCTGCAGAGACTTGTTGGTAGATGACCCCTCCTGTCGAAAGCAAGGTAAGAACTGGTAAGAACTTGTGTAATAGGTGGAGAGTGAGCGACTTGCTGTAGCTACATCCTAGTAGTTGTAGGGCTTTTATTTCTTCACTTGTCTTTTTGTTGTCTTTGCCTTTGAAGCATGACAGGGTCAGGCGAAGATAACCAAATTCCACATTCGCCTCGCACAAAGGGCATCATACAACATTTTGAAAGGAAAGTGAAGTTGCACACGGAGGGACTTGATAATGACTTGCAGGTGACAAATGACAAACTTGGGCAGTTGGAGGCTACGCAGATTGCCGCAAACAACAAGCTTGCAGGTTTGGAGCAGTCCATTGCTAGTGTGGACAAAAGCCTTGCTGCTCTGCTGAGGCATTTTGATGACCTCCACAACAATGATAAAGACCAGCATAAAGAAGAAAAGGAGGAAGATCGAGAGGATGGTAGTTATGATGAAGAATACACAGGTGATACTGAGCATGATGATCGAGACACTCGTGATCGACGTCGCCTACGTCACAACCATAGAGGTATGGGTGGCTGCCGCCGACGCGAGGTACACAATAATGATGATGCTTTCAGTAAGATTAAATTTAAAATACCTCCTTTTGATGGTAAATATGACCCTGATGCATACATTACTTGGGAGATTGTTGTTGATCAAAAGTTTGCATGCCATGAATTTCCTAAGAACACACGTGTTAGGGCTGCTACTAGTGAGTTCACAGATTTTGCTTCTGTTTGGTGGATCGAATATGGCAAGAAAAATCCTAATAACATACCTAGAACTTGGGATGCGCTGAAACGAGCCATGAGAGCTAGATTTGTTCCATCTTACTATGCCCGTGATATGATAAATAAGTTGCAGCAATTGAGACAAGGTTCTAAAAGTGTAGAAGAATACTATCAGGAATTACAAACGGGTATGTTGCGTTGTAAATTAGAGGAGGATGAGGAACCTGCTATGGCTAGATTTTTAGGTGGGTTAAATCGGGAAATTCAGGATATCCTCGCTTACAAAGAATACAATAATGTAACCAAACTGTTTCATCTTGCTTGTAAAGCTGAACGGGAAGTGCAGGGACGACGTGCTAGCGCAAGGACTAATGTTTCTGCAGGGAAAGCTAGTTCATGGCAGCCGCGCACGTCTACAACTCTGTCTACACGTACTCCTATGCCTTCATCTAGTGACAAGACTCGAGCTGCCCCCACCAATTCAGTAGCGAAGACAGCGCAAAAGCCGGCTGTGAGTACTTCATCCATGGCATCGACAGGTAGAACAAGCAACATACAATGTCATCGGTGCAAGGGATATGGCCATATGATGCGTGACTGCCCAAACAAGCGTGTTATGATTGTCAAAGATGATGGTGAGTGTTCATCTGCTAGTTATTTTGATGAAGATACACTTGCATTGCTTGCGGCTGACTATGCAGGTAGTGAGGAACACATAGAAGAACACATTAATGCAGGTGACGCGGAGCACTATGAGAGCTTGATTGTACAGCGAGTGCTTAGTGCACAAATGGAGAAGGCGGAGCAAAATCAGCGACACACTTTATTCCAAAGAAAGTGTGTCATCAAGGAGCGTTCGTGCCACATGATCATTGATGGAGGTAGCTGCAACAACTTGGCAAGTAGCGACATGGTACAGAAGCTCGCCCTCACCACCAAACCACACCCCCACCCCTACTACATCCAATGGCTGAACAACAGTGGTAAGGCAAAGGTAACGAGACTGGTGCGAATCGATTTTGCCATCGGATCATACAAAGATATTGTTGAATGTGATGTTGTGCCTATGCAAGCTTGCAATATTCTGCTAGGTAGACCATGGCAATTTGATAGAGATTCGATGCATCATGGTAGATCAAATCAATATTCGTTTCTATACCATGATCGAAAAATTGTGTTGCATCCTATGTCTCCTGAAGCTATTATGCAATCTGATGTTACTAAGGCTGCAAAAGCAAAGAGCGAGAGTGACAAATCTGTTGTTGATGACAAAGATGAGATAAAATTGAAAGGACGTTGTATGCTTGCTACAAAATCTGATATTAATGAGTTCAATGCATCCACCTCTGTTGCTTATGCTTTGGTATGCAAGGATACTTTGATTTCATTTGAGGATATGCAACGTTCTTTGCCCCCTGCTGTTGCTAACATTTTGCAGGAGTATACTGATGTGTTTCCCATTGAGATACCAGCGGGGCTGCCACCAATACGAGGGATTGAGCACCAAATTGATCTTATCCCTGGAGCATCTTTGCCAAACCGTGCGCCATACAGGACCAATCCGGAGGAAACGAAGGAAATTCAGCGACAAGTGCAAGAACTACTAGACAAAGGTTATGTGCGTGAGTCTCTTAGTCCTTGTGCTGTTCCAGTGATTTTAGTGCCTAAGAAAGATGGAACATGGCGCATGTGTGTTGATTGTAGGGCTATTAATAATATCACCATTCGATATCGACACCCTATTCCACGATTAGATGATATGCTTGATGAATTGAGTGGTGCTGTTGTGTTTTCAAAGGTTGATTTGCGTAGTGGGTACCACCAGATTCGTATGAAATTGGGAGATGAATGGAAAACTGCTTTCAAAACCAAGTTCGGTCTATATGAGTGGTTAGTCATGCCTTTTGGGTTAACTAATGCACCTAGTACTTTCATGAGATTAATGAACGAGGTTTTGTGATGAGGACATCACCTGCTCGGATATAACCACATTGGCAACTTTTGATTCACAGGTGAAACAATTCTTTATCATGATTGTATTTGATACATTTGATGAATTGATGCTGCACCATGATGTGTGTTCATTCTCATTTTCAGAATTACTTACATGGATAAAGGGAAGGTTTGATTGCATATGGAAAGCATGGAAGGTTAATGAAGTTGATTGAGGACCAAATCTAAGTATTCCTAACGTCCTCCACTAGGCCACCACGTTGCTTTGGTTCCAAGGACAGAAAGAGTCCAAGTACAACACGTTTTGGAAGTTGAATTCGGACTGCAAAATAGTCCCAAATTGCGACGGTTGCCACGACTTCATACGGACTCCGATTGGGATGTTCTAGCACTTTTTGGAAAGCTTATCAAGTCTATTTTCCAACGGATCTGGACTCATGGCCATATCTTATCCGATGCTTCTGCAGTCGTCGTTTCAACGCCAGGACCTTTTCTGCCTTTGGTGCTGCGTCACCCTATTTTGGGCTGATGACCCATGTATCAAGTTGGGTCCATTAGGGACGCGTCCTAGGGTTGGAGAACGACCCCAACACCCCCCTGGTCGTTCCCCTATGTATTAATAAGGATTAGAGCCGCCACAAACAGATTGGGTTTTGTTTGTTGAAAGTTTAGCCATTGCTACTTCCTTGTAGACGCGTGTGTCGACTAGACCATCCGTTCTACTTGATTCAGAACCCCAACTTTATGAGTTCAGATTGGTTTTTCATCTCCATATTTGCAATTGAGTTGCTTGTTCTACTTGTTCTTGCTTGTTCCTCGATTGCTTGCAGGAATTACCCTAGTGGTTTGGTTGATCGTGCTCCACAAGATCGCGACGGCCATTGGAGGTGGTGTATCGGTTGCTAAGGCGCAGCTTGGAAGGCTGTAGTCGGGCCGTGAACGTCATCTCCATCCCCAAATCGAGTTATCCCACACCTCTCATCGAAAGATCGGGAACAAACCCTAGCGGGATCATATCAATTGGTAATCAGAGCAAGGTTGATCGGTGAGAGACTTCTAGTTCTTTGCTGTTTTTAATCTCCTATGGTTCAGAAAAAGCCAAAACAAAATTAGTTGATTAGTTCTTCATAATCCCAAAACCCCTTTGAGCTTAATACTATTACTGCTTAGTTAGGGCTTATTGAATTAACGGTTGCATCGTCGCAAAGTTGCTGGTCTTAGCGTCTAGTCGTTTAGAGTTTCGAGTTCTAGTCAAGTTGTGTCTGTCACCATCGCAGATTTGAGTTTATTTGTTTCTCTCTCTCTAGGAATCCGAGTGGATTTTCAAATTCCTTTGTTTTGTTTACCACCATTATCCTAGCCACGTCCTTGGAGGTTTCATCCACGTCCAGATTTCCATCTACAAAAGGAAATCCAACAAGATCAAGATAGAATTCGATTCGAGTCCTGTTTTATCTTGAAAAGAAAAGCACCATATTTCCTTTGTCGAGAGTCTGAATAGGGAGTTTAAATACAATCTGAAACCTTAACTTGTCCTCTTTCCAACGGATCAGAGCTTGGTCCCAAATTCATTCTGAAAGCGCTTCTCAATTGCCCTGGAGATTTGCGCGTCGTCTGCTGGTTTTGCAAAACAACCACTTGTTTGACTTTGCTACTGAATCACCCTTCCCAAGGAAACATTTAATTGCTGTAAGTAGCTTGTTATTTCTTGTTGCAAATTTTCAGTTTTGTGCTAGTTGAAAGAAAAAAAACAGAAAAAAGACAGAAAGAAAGAAAAGAAAGAAAGAAAAGAAAGACAAAGAAAGAAAGAAAGAAAGAAAGAAAGAAAAGAAGAAGAGAAGAGTTTTTCTTTTGTTGTTATTCCTGTCCTTGTGATCCTTCTTTGCTGCAGCTCGGTGACTTCGTTTGTGTCCGTGCTCGCGTCTCTAGCACGTACTAGCCTAGGACCAGCATAATAACGTCGTTGAGCGTTTGTTCAATTTGCTTGCAACTAACGTGGTTCTAGTACTTCTTTTCTTTAGCCCACCTATAGCTCCACATATTCGACTACAGCTTGAGAGGTTTTTTGTTGCTGCGGCACCGATACACTTTCGCTCCACGGTTGCGTGACTTGTTGGTTGCCGTCACCTCCTGTTTGTCTTGGTAAGAACTTGTAAGAGCTTGTTTTAAACAAGTTGAGTTTGAGAGAATTACAACCGACACATCCTAGTAGTTGATAGGATGATACATATTATTTTTGTGTTTCTTGTTTTCTACTAATCATGACAGGTGATACGGAAATTTTTGAGCTGTTGAAACTAGACCCTCATATTCAGGATGTCATTCAACACTTGCCGTTATATGATGGTAAGTTTGATCCTCAAGCTTACATTGATTGGGAGTTAAAAGTAGACAATGAATTTGATGAGCATGACCTGTCCGAGAAACAAAAGATTTGTATTGCCTCTAATGTTTTGATTGAATATGCTTTACTAGAATGGAAACATATTTGTAAGCACAACAAAGTTCCAGAATCTTGGGAAGACTTCAAATTTCTTTTTAGAGATGCATTCGTTCCTGCATATTATGTTGATTATTTGCTTGCAAAATTAGACAACTTGAAGCAAGATAGTAGGACTGTAAAAGCATACTACCATGATTTTAAGATTTGCATCATGTTTGGTGGATTAGATGAATGCATGGAAGATGTTATGAGTAGGTTCATGAGAGGGTTCAATTCTGAAATTCAAACCTTGTTAATTAGCAATTCTTATAGCCATATTGGTCAATTGTTTTGTCTTGCTCTCAATGCTGAAAAGGAGATCCTATTATCTGTGAATACTTGCAAGAATGATGTGACCCATAATGTCCAAAATTTGTCCATTCTGCATGCTAATGAAGAGCAACAAATAGTGGAACCCACTCATTGATTTTCCTTTGTCACAAATGGATTACTTGCTGTTCCTTGTGATAAAGAGGAGTTGTGTGCTGATGATTCTTTTACTCCTATGCCACAAGTAACTTAATAAGTGTGATACTTTTGGTTTGGAACCATACAAATATGCTGAAGATAAGCTTTTTCATCCTATTACATGTGCACAAGATGAACTGAATTTGCTATCCTCTTTAAATACTTTGGGTTATATTGAATTTGATATTCTGTGTAATCTAAATTGTCTAAAAGAGAAACTTAAATTTGATTCTGGTTTGCCAAGTTTTAATCATTGTTCGCTTCATGCAATTGGCAAATATGACCGCAAAGGAGAATATTTGGTGTATAAAGTTTATATTTGCTCTAAGATGAAATATCCTTTTGGGCTACAATACCATGATCAAATAGGGGGCTGCACTAACACTAATAATGTCTTGCAAAGTTTTCCTAGTTTTTCTGATATGCAACAAGGTAAGGCCAAAGAAGGGGAGCATTGCTGGTTGTGGCCATGCAGCATAGTCGTCGCTCCATGCTCCAACATCAAAGCAAGCACCTTTGAATACCATTGGAGCAAGTCGAGGACGACTTGCAGGCAAGAAGGGGAGAATGATGAGGACATCACCTGCTCGGATATAACCACATTGGCAACTTTTGATTCACAGGTGAAACAATTCTTTATCATGATTGTATTTGATACATTTGATGAATTGATGCTGCACCATGATGTGTGTTCATTCTCATTTTCAGAATTACTTACATGGATAAAGGGAAGGTTTGATTGCATATGGAAAGCATGGAAGGTTAATGAAGTTGATTGAGGACCAAATCCAAGTATTCCTAACGTCCTCCACTAGGCCACCACGTTGCTTTGGTTCCAAGGACAGAAAGAGTCCAAGTACAACACGTTTTGGAAGTTGAATTCGGACTGCAAAATAGTCCCAAATTGCGACGGTTGCCACGACTTCATACGGACTCCGATTGGGACGTTCTAGCACTTTTTGGAAAGCTTATCAAGTCTATTTTCCAACGGATCTGGACTCATGGCCATATCTTATCCGATGCTTCTGCAGTCGTCGTTTCAACGCCAGGACCTTTTCTGCCTTTGGTGCTGCGTCACCCTATTTTGGGCCGATGACCCATGTATCAAGTTGGGTCCATTAGGGACGCGTCCTAGGGTTGGAGAACGACCCCAACACCCCCCCTGGTCGTTCCCCTATGTATTAATAAGGATTAGAGCCGCCACAAACAGATTGGGTTTTGTTTGTTGAAAGTTTAGCCATTGCTACTTCCTTGTAGACGCGTGTGTCGACTAGACCATCCATTCTACTTGATTCAGAACCCCAACTTTATGAGTTCAGATTGGTTTTTCATCTCCATATTTGCAATTGAGTTGCTTGTTCTACTTGTTCTTGCTTGTTCCTCGATTGCTTGCAGGAATTACCCTAGTGGTTTGGTTGATCGTGCTCCACAAGATCGCGACGGCCATTGGAGGTGGTGTATCGGTTGCTAAGGCGCAGCTTGGAAGGCTGTAGTCGGGCCGTGAACGTCATCTCCATCCCCAAATCGAGTTATCCCACACCTCTCATCGAAAGATCGGGAACAAACCCTAGCGGGATCATATCATTTTGCGTGCTTTCATTGGGAAATTTGTTGTCGTCTACTTTGATGATATACTGATTTATAGCAAATCCATGGATGAACACCTTGATCACTTACGTGCTGTTTTCAATGCTCTACGTGATGCACGTTTGTTTGGTAACCTTGAGAAGTGCACTTTCTGCACCGATCGAGTATCGTTTCTTGGCTATGTTGTCACTCCACAGGGAATTGAGGTTGATAAAGCCAAGGTGGAAGCTATACAAGGATGGCTGTACTTTGGAGATGGGACGGTCACACAAGTCGCGGAGTTTCCTAGGACTTGCTGGTTTCTATCGCCGTTTTGTGAAGGACTTCAGCACCATTGCTGCACCATTGAATGAGCTTACAAAGAAGGGAGTGACCTTTTCTTGGGGCAAAGCACAAGAGCACGCCTTCCATGTGCTTTGAAGATAAGTTAACACATGCACCTCTACTCCAACTCCCCGATTTTAATAAGACTTTCGAGCTTGAATGTGATGCGAGTGGAATTGGATTGGGTGGTGTTTTGTTACAAGAAGGAAAACCTGTTGCATACTTTAGTGAGAAATTGAGCGGGCCTATTCTTAATTATTCTACATATGATAAGGAATTATATGCTCTAGTGCGGACATTAGAAACATGGCAGCATTATTTGTGGCCCAAAGAATTTGTTATACATTCGATCATGAATCTTTGAAGCATATTCGTAGTCAAGGAAAACTGAATCGTGAGACATGCAAAATGGGTTGAATTTATTGAATCTTTTCCTTATGTTATCAAACACAAGAAAGGGAAGGATAATATCATTGCGTATGCATTGTCTAGGAGATATACTTTCTTTGAATCAACTTGATTACAAGATCTTTGGGTTAGAAACAATTAAAGACCGATATGCTCATGATGCTGATTTTAAAAAGTGTCACTGCATTGTAAAGATGGGAAAACGTGGAACAAATTCATCCTCAATGATGGGTTTGTGTTTAGAGCTAACAAGCTATGCATTCCATGCTAGCTCCGTTAAACTTGTTGTTGCTTTGTAGGAAGCGCATGGAGGTGGCTTGATGGGGCATTTTGGAGCGAAGAAGACGGAGGACATTCTTGCTGGTCATTTCTTTTGGCCAAAGATGCGACGAGACGTGGAGAGATTTGTTGCTCGCTGCACAACAACATGTCAAAAGGCTAAGTCTCGGTTGAATCCACACGGTTTGTATATGCCCCTTCCTGTTCCTAGTGCTCCTTGGGAGGATATTTCTATGGATTTTGTGTTGGGATTGCCACGGACTAGGAAAGGGCGAGATAGTGTTTTTGTGGTTGTGGATCGATTCTCTAAAATGGCACATTTCATACCATGTCATAAAACCGATGATGCTACAAATATTGCTGATTTGTTCTTTCGAGAAGTTGTTCGCTTGCATGGTGTGCCAAATACAATTGTTTCGATCGATCGATGCTAAATTTCTTAGCCATTTTTGGAGAATTTTATGGGCCAAATTGGGGACTAAGCTTTTATTTTCCACCACTTGTCATCCCCAAACTGATGGTCAAACTGAAGTTGTGAATAGAACTTTGTCTACTATGTTAAGGACTGTTTTAAAGAAGAATATTAAGATGTGGGAAGATTGTTTGCCTCATATTGAGTTTGCTTATAATCGTTCACTGCATTCTACTACGAAGATGTGTCCTTTGAGATTGTTTATGGCTTGTTACCACGTGCTCCTATTGATTTAATGCCATTGCCAAGTTCTGAAAAGTTGAATTTTGATGCTAAGCAACGTGCTGAATTGATGCTAAAACTACATGAAACCACTAAAGAAAACATAGAGCGCATGAATGCTAAGTACAAATTTGCTGGAGATAAAGGTAGAAGGGAATTGATTCTTGAACCTGGAGATTTGGTTTGGTTGCATTTATGAAAGGATAGGTTTCTGAATTAAGAAAATCTAAATTGATGCCTAGAGCGGATGGTCCTTTTAAAGTGATGCAACGAATAAATGAGAATGCATATAAGCTTGATCTTCCTGCAGATTTTGGGGTTAGTCCCACATTTAACATTGCAGATTTGAAGCCTTATTTGGGTGAGAAGATGAGCTTGAGTCGAGGACGACTCAAATTCAAGAAAGGGAGGATGATGAGGACATCAACACCGATCATACATCCACGCCGTCCACGCCGACACCTGCTGGTCCTATTACCCGTGCTCGTGCTCAAACACTTAATCATCAAGTGAGTTCCTTCTTGAGCTCTTGTCCATCCTGTTTAGATCTTGGAGACACGTGCACTCTTGTTTTGATTAGGAATCAAGGAGAAGACCGAAAGGGAAAAGGACTCGCGTAGGCTGGATTCGGACTGCAGCACACCTCCAACTTGCGGCGGTGTCGCCACGGTTTACATACGGAGTCGGATTGGGGTGATTCTGGACTTGTTGGAAAGCTACTAAAGTCTACTTTCATACGGATCTGACCTCATACTCATACCTGCTCAGAAACGGCGTCAACAGTCCAAAAATCACCGAGAGGTCTATTCTGTCCAGGGTGCTGCGCCACCTTAAGTTAGCCCAATGGGCTTGTATCGTTTAGAGTCCAGTAGGGACGCGTCCTAGGGTTGGAGCATGACCCAAACTCTCTTGTGGTCGTCCTCCACACGTCATATACCCCTTAGCCGCCATCAGAACACTTGGGTTTTGTTTAGATCAAGTTTAGCCTTTGCTACTTGCTTGTAGGCTGCGTGCTGATCCAGCCGCTTTGTCTCCTTGTCTTCGAACCCCACTCATCATAAGATTCAGTTTGAGGCTTTCAATTTCATCTTGCAAATTCAGTGCTTGTTTCCTTGTTCTTGCTAGTTCTTCGATTGCTTGCAGGACGGGAGCCCTAGTGGCTGGTTGTCGCGCTCCACAAGATCGTGACGGCCTTTGGAGGTGGTGTATCGGTTGCTAAGGCGCGGTCTTGGAAGGCTGTAGTCGGGCCGTGAACGTCATCTCCATCCACCAAATCGAGTGATCTCACGCCTCTCATCGAAAGATCGTCCATAAACCCTAGCGGGTTCATATCAGTGGGTCATGTGGAATCTCGTTTCTGTCCGTTTGGAGACGGTGTTAGTGTCAGTGCAACATAGGTGCATGGTCTGCGCCAAATGTATCATAGGCTCAGAAATCATTTTGGACGCACCCGGTGGTACTCCTACGTGACGAGGCTCAAGTGGAAGCTCGTTTCGGTCTGTTTGGAGATAGTGCTAATCTTGACTCAAGATAGGTGCACGGTTTGCGCGGAACGTACCATAGGCTCGGAAATTGTTTTGTACGCACCCGATGGAACTCCAAGGTGACACGGGTCATATCCAATCATGTTTCAATTCGTTTGGAGACGGTGTTAGTGTCGGTGCAAGATAGGTGCATTGTTTGCGCCAAACGTACCATAGGCTTAGAAATTGTTTTGGATGCACCG
Organism: Miscanthus lutarioriparius; assembly: GCA_904845875.1. Lineage (NCBI taxonomy): Eukaryota > Viridiplantae > Streptophyta > Magnoliopsida > Poales > Poaceae > Miscanthus > Miscanthus lutarioriparius. Next base: position 25,833 of record CAJGYO010000371.1, on the reverse strand, counting down.
ATGGTACTCCTAGGAGATGAGGCTCAGGTGGAAGCTCGTTTCGGTCTGTATAGAGATAGTGCTAATGTTGACTCAAGATAGGTGCACGGTTTGCGCCAAACATACCATAGGCTCAGAAATCGATTTGGATGCAAACGATGGAACTCCGAGTTGACGGGGTCATGTGGAATCTCGTTTCAGTCCGTTTGGAGACGGTGTTAGTGTCGGTGCAAGATAGGTGCATGGTTTGCGCCAAACGTACCATAGGTTCAGAAATCGTTTTGTACACACACGATGGTACTCCTAGGTGACGAGCCTCATGTGGAAGCTCGTTTCGGTCCGTTTGGAGATAGTGCTAGTCTTGATGTAGATAGGTGCACGGTTTGCGCTGAACGTACCATAGGATTAGAAATTGTTTTGGACGTGCCCGATGGAACTCCTACCTGATGTGGGTCATGTGGAATCTCGTTTCTGTCTGTTTGGAGACGGTGTTAGTGTCAGTGCAACATAGGTGCATGGTTTGCGCCAAATGTATCATAGGCTCAGAAATCATTTTGGACGCACCCGGTGGTACTCTTACATGACGAGGCTCAAGTGGAAGCTCGTTTCGGTCCGTTTGGAGATAATGCTAATCTTGACTCAAGATAGGTGCACGGTTTGCGCGGAACGTAGCATAAGCTCGGAAATCGTTTTGTACGCACCCGATGGAACTCCAAGGTGACACGGGTCATATCAAATCATGTTTCAATTCGTTTGGAGATGGTGTTAGTGTCGGTGCAAGATAGGTGCATGGTTTGCGCCAAACGTACCATAGGCTTAGATATTGTTTTGGATGCACCGATGGTACTCCTAGGTGATGAGCCTCAGGTGGAAGCTCGTTTTGGTCTATTTGGAGATAGTGCTAATGTTGACTCAAGATAGGTGCACGGTTTGCGCGGAACGTAACATAGGCTCAGAAATCGTTTTGGACGCACCCGATGGAACTCCTAGGTGACACGGGTCACGTCGAATCACGTTTCGGTTCGTTTGGACATGGTGTTAGAGTCGTGCAAGATAGGTGCATGGTTTGCGCCAAACGTACCATAGGCTCATAAACCGTTTTGGATGCACCGATGGTACTCCTAGGTGACGAGGCTCACGTGTACGCTCGTTTCGGTCTGTTTAGAGACAGTACTAGTCTTGACGCAAGATAGGTGCACGGTTTCCGCCGAACGTACCATAGGCTCGAAAATCGTTTTGGACACACCCGATGGAACTTCTACGTGAAGTGGGTCATGTGGAATCTCGTTGCTGTCTGTTTGGAGACGGTGTTAGTGTCTGTGCAACATAGGTGCATGGTCTGCGCCAAATGTATCATAGGCTCAGAAATCGTTTTGGACACACCCGATGGTACTCCTATGTGACGAGGCTCAAGTGGAAGCTTGTTTCGGTCCGTTAGGAGATATTGCTGACGCAGATAGGTTCACGGTTTATGCCAAACGTACCGTAGGCTTAGAAATTATTTTGGATGCACCCGATGCAACTCCTAGGTGAGTGGGTCATGTCGAATGTCGTTTTGATCCGTTTGGACATGGTGTTAGTATCGGTGCAAGATAGGTGCACAGTTTGCGCCAAACATACCATAGGCTTAGAAATCGTTTTGGATGCACCCGATGGTACTCCTAAGTGACGAGGCTCAAGTGGAAACTCGTTCTCAGTCAGTTCGGAGATAGTGCTAATCGTGACTCAAGATAGGTGCAAGATTTGCACCAAACGTACCATAGGCTCAGAAATCGATTTGGATCCAAACGATGGAACTCCAAGTTGACGGGGTCATGTGGAATCTCGTTTCAGTCCGTTTGGAGACGGTGTTAGTGTCGGTGCAAGATAGGTGCATGGTTTGCGCCAAACGTACCATAGGTTCAGAAATCGTTTTGTACACACCCGATGGTACTCCTAGGTGACGAGCCTCATGTGGAAGCTCGTTTCGGTCCGTTTGGAGATAGTGCTAGTCTTGATGTAGATAGGTGCATGGTTTGCGCTGAACGTACCATAGGATTAGAAATTGTTTTGGACGGTCCCGATGGAACTCCTACGTGATGTGGGTCATGTGGAATCTCGTTTCTGTCCGTTTGGAGACGGTGTTAGTGTCAGTGCAATATAGGTGCATGGTCTGCGCCAAATGTATCATAGACTCAGAAATCGTTTTGGACGCACCCGATGGTACTCCTACGTGACGAGGCTCAAGTGGAAGCTCGTTTCGGTCTGTTTGGAGATAGTGCTAATCTTGACTCAAGATAGGTGCACGGTTTGCGCGGAACGTACCATAGGCTCGGAAATTGTTTTGTACGCACCCGATGGAACTCCAAGGTGACACGGGTCATTTCAAATCACGTTTCAATTCGTTTGGAGACGGTGTTAGTGTCAGTGCAAGATAGGTGCATGGTTTGCGCCAAACGTACCATAGGCTCAGAAACCATTTTGGATGCACCGATGGTACTCCTAGGTGACGAGGCTCAGGTGGAAGCTCGTTTCGGTCTGTTTGGAGATAGTGCTAATGTTGACTCAAGATAGGTGCACGGTTTGCGCGGAATGTACCATAGGCTCAGAAATCGTTTTGGACGCACCCGATGGAACTCCTAGGTGACACGGGTCAGGTCGAATCACGTTTCGGTTCGTTTGGAGATGGTGTTTGAGTCGGTGCAAGATAGGTGCATGGTTTGCGCCAAACGTACCATAGGTTCAGAAATCGTTTTGTACACACCCGATGGTACTCCTAGGTGACGAGCCTCATGTGGAAGCTCGTTTCGGTCCATTTGGAGATAGTGCTAGTCTTGATGTAGATAGGTGCACGGTTTGCGCTGAACGTACCATAGGCTTAGAAATTGTTTTGGACGTGCCCGATGGAACTCCTACGTGATGTGGGTCATGTGGAATCTCGTTTCTATCCGTTTGGAGACGGTGTTAGTGTCAGTGCAACATAGGTGCATGGTCTGCGCCAAATGTATCATAGGCTCAGAAATCGTTTTGGACGCACCCGATGGTACTCCTACGTGACGAGGCTCAAGTGGAAGCTCGTTTCGGTCCGTTTGGAGATAGTGCTAATCTTGACTCAAGATAGGTGCACGGTTTGCGCGGAACGTAACATAGGCTCGGAAATCGTTTTGTACGCACCCGATGGAACTCCAAGGTGACACGGGTCATATCAAATCACATTTCAATTCGTTTGGAGACGGTGTTAGTGTCGGTGCAAGATAGGTGCATGGTTTGCGCCAAATGTACCATAGGCTTAGAAATTGTTTTGGATGCACCGATGGTACTCCTAGGTGATGAGGCTCAGGTGGAAGCTCGTTTCGGTCTGTTTGGAGATAGTGCTAATGTTGACTCAAGATAGGTGCACGGTTTGCGCGGAACGTACCATAGGCTCACAAATCGTTTTGGACGCACCCGATGGAACTCCTAGGTGACACGGGTCATGTCGATTCACGTTTCGGTTCGTTTGGACATGGTGTTAGAGTCGGTGCAAGATAGGTGCATGGTTTGCGCCAAACGTACCATAGGCTTAGAAACCGTTTTGGATGCACCGATGGTACTCCTAAGTGACGAGGCTCACGTGCACGCTCGTTTCGGTCTGTTTAGAGATAGTACTAGTCTTGACGCAAGATAGGTGCACAGTTTGCGCCGAACGTACCATAGGCTCAAAAATCGTTTTGGACGCACCCGATGGAACTTCTAGGTGAAGTGGGCCATGTGGAATCTCGTTGCTGTCTGTTTGGAGACGGTGTTAGCGTCTGTGCAACATAGGTGCATGGTCTGCGCCAAATGTATCATAGGCTCAGAAATCATTTTGGACACACCCGATGGTACTCCTATGTGACGAGGCTCAAGTGGAAGCTTGTTTCGGTCCGTTAGGAGATATTGCTGACACAGATAGGTGCACGGTTTGTGCCAAACGTACCATAGGCTTAGAAATTGTTTTGGATGCACCTGATGCAACTCCTAGGTGAGTGGGTCATGTCGAATCTCGTTTTGATCCATTTGGTCATGGTGTTAGTATCGGTGCAAGATAGGTGCACAGTTTGCGCCAAACATACCATAGGCTTAGAAATATTTTTGGATGCACCCGATGGAACTCCTAAGTGGCGAGGCTGAAGTGGAAACTCGCTCTTAGTCAGTTTAGAGATAGTGCTAATCATGACTCAAGATAGGTGCAAGATTTGCACCGAACGTACCATAGGCTCAGAAATCATTTTGGATGCAAACGATGGAACTCCGAGTTGACGGGGTCATGTGGAATCTCATTTCAGTCCGTGTGGAGACGGTGTTAGTGTCGGTGCAAGATAGGTGCATGGTTTGCGCCAAACGTACCATAGGTTCAGAAATCGTTTTGTACACACCCGATGGTACTCCTAGGTGACGAGCCTCATGTGGAAGCTCATTTCGGTCCATTTGGAGATAGTGCTAGTCTTGATGTAGATAGGTACACGGTTTGCGCTGAACGTACCATAGGCTTAGAAATTGTTTTGGACATGCCCGATGGAACTCCTACGTGATGTGGGTCATGTGGAATCTCGTTTCTATCCGTTTGGAGACGGTGTTAGTGTCAGTGCAACATAGGTGCATGGTCTGTGCCAAATGTATCATAGTCACAGAAATCATTTTGGACGCACCCGATGGTACTCCTACGTGACGAGGCTCAAGTGGAAGCTCGTTTCGGTCCGTTTGGAGATAGTGCTAATCTTGACACAAGATAGGTGCACGGTTTGCGCGGAACGTAACATAGGCTCGGAAATCGTTTTGTACGCACCCGATGGAACTCCAAGGTGACACGGGTCATATCAAATCACATTTCAATTCGTTTGGAGACGGTGTTAGTGTCGGTGCAAGATAGGTGCATGGTTTGCGCCAAGCGTACCATAGGCTTAGAAATTGTTTTGGATGCACCGATGGTACTCCTAGGTGTTGAGGCTCAGGTTGAAGCTCGTTTCGGTCTGTTTGGAGATAGTGCTAATGTTGACTCAAGATAGGTGCACGGTTTGCGCGGAACGTACCATAGTCTCACAAATCGTTTTGGACGCACCCGATGGAACTCCTAGGTGACACGGGTCTTGTCGAATCACGTTTCGGTTCGTTTGGCCATGGTGTTAGAGTCGGTGCAAGATAGGTGCATGGTTTGCGCCAAACGTACCATAGGCTTAGAAACCGTTTTGGATGCACCGATGGTACTCCTAGGTGACGAGGCTCACGTGCACACTCGTTTCGGTCTGTTTAGAGATAGTACTAGTCTTGACGCAAGATAGGTGCACGGTTTGCGCCGAACGTACCATAGGCTCAAAAATCGTTTTGGACGCACCCGATGGAACTTCTAGGTGAAGTGGGCCATGTGGAATCTCGTTGCTGTCTGTTTGGAGACGGTGTTAGCGTCTGTGCAACATAGGTGCATGGTCTGCGCCAAATGTATCATAGGCTCAGAAATCGTTTTGGACACACCCGATGGTACTCCTATGTGATGAGGCTCAAGTGGAAGTTTGTTTCGGTCCGTCAGGAGATATTGCTGACGCAGATAGGTGCACGGTTTGTGCCAAACGTACCATATGCTTAGAAATTGTTTTGGATGCACCCGATGCAACTCCTAGGTGAGTGGGTCATGTCGAATCTCGTTTTGATCCGTTTGGACATGATGTTAGTATCGGTGCAAGATAGGTGCACAGTTTGCGCCAAACATACCATAGGCTTAGAAATCGTTTTGGATGCACCTGATGGTTCTCCTAAGTGACGAGGCTCAAGTAGAAACTCATTCTCAGTCAGTTTGGAGATAGTGCTAATCATGACTCAAGATAGGTGCAAGATTTGCACTGAACGTACCATAGGCTCAGAAATCATTTTTCATGCAAACGATGGAACTCCGAGTTGACGGGGTCATGTGGAATCTCGTTTCAGTCCGTGTGGAGACGGTGTTAGTGTCGGTGCAAGATAGGTGCATGGTTTGCGCCAAACGTACCATAGGTTCAAAAATCGTTTTGTACACACCCGATGGTACTCCTAGGTGACGAGCCTCATGTGGAAGCTCCTTTCGGTCCATTTGGAGATAGTGCTAGTCTTGATGTAGATAGGTGCATGGTTTGCGCTGAACGTACCATAGGCTTAGAAATTGTTTTGGACGTGCCCGATGGAACTCCTACATGATGTGGGTCATGTCGAATCTCGTTTCTATCCGTTTGGAGACGATGTTAGTGTCAGTGCAACATAGGTGCATGGTCTGCTTCAAATGTATCATAGGCTCAGAAATCGTTTTGGACGCACCCGATGGTACTCCTACATGACGAGGCTCAAGTGGAAGCTCGTTTCGGTCCGTTTGGAGATAGTGCTAATCTTGACTCAAGATAGGTGCACGGTTTGCGCGGAACGTACCATAGGCTCGGAAATCGTTTTGGACGCACCCGATGGAACTCCAAGGTAACACGGGTCATATCAAATCACGTTTCAATTCGTTTGGAGACGGTGTTAGTGTCGGTGCAAGATAGGTGCATGGTTTGCGCCAAACATACCATAGGCTCAGAAACCGTTTTGGATGCACCGATGGTACTCCTAGGTGACGAGGCTCAGGTGGAAGCTCGTTTCGGTCTGTTTGGAGATAGTACTAGTCTTGACGCAAGATAGGTGCACGGTTTGCGCCGAACGTACCATAGGCTCGAAAATCGTTTTGGACGCACCCGATGGAACTTCTAGGTGAAGTGGGTCATGTGGAATCTCGTTGCTGTCTGTTTGGAGACGGTGTTAGCGTCTGTGCTACATAGGTGCATGGTCTGCGCCAAATGTATCATAGGCTCAGAAATCGTTTTGGACACACCCGATGGTACTCCGATGTGACAAGGCTCAAGTGGAAGCTTGTTTCGGTCCGTTAGGAGATATTGCTGACACAGATAGGTGCACGGTTTGTGCCAAACGTACCATAGGCTTAGAAATTGTTTTGGATGCACCCGATGCAACTCCTAGGTGAGTGGGTCATGTCGAATCTCGTTTTGATCTGTTTGGACATGGTGTTAGTATCGGTGCAAGATAGGTGCACAGTTTGCGCCAAACATACCATAGGCTTAGAAATATTTTAAATGCACCCGATGGTAGTCCTAAGTGACGAGGCTCAAGTGGAAACTCGTTCTTAGTCAGTTTGGAGATAGTGCTAATCATGACTCAAGATAGGTGCAAGATTTGCACCGAACGTACCATAGGCTCAGAAATCGTTTTTCATGCAAACGTTGGAACTCCGAGTTGACGGGGTCATGTGGAATCTCGTTTCAGTCCGTGTGGAGATGGTGTTAGTGTCGGTGCAAGATAGGTGCATGGTTTGCGCCAAACGTACCATAGGCTCAGAAACCGTTTTGGATGCACCGATGGTACTCCTAGGTGACGAGGCTCAGGTGGAAGCTCGTTTCGGTCTGTCTGGAGATAGTACTAGTCTTGACGCAAGATAGGTGCACGGTTTGTGCCGAACGTACCATAGGCTCGAAAATCGTTTTGGACACACCCGATGGAACTTCTAGGTGAAGTGGGTCATGTGGAATCTCGTTGCTGTCTGTTTGGAGACGGTGTTAGCGTCTGTGCTACATAGGTGCATGGTCTGCGCCAAATGTATCATAGGCTCAGAAATCGTTTTGGACACACCCGATGGTACTCCTATGTGACGAGGCTCAAGTGGAAGCTTGTTTCGGTCCGTTAGGAGATATTGCTGACGCAGATAGGTGCACAGTTTGTGCCAAACGTACCATAGGCTTAGAAATTGTTTTGGATGCACCCGATGCAACTCCTAGGTGAGTGGGTCATGTCGAATCTCGTTTTGATCCGTTTGGACATGGTGTTAGTATCGGTGCAAGATAGGTGCACAGTTTGCGCCAAACATACCATAGGCTTAGAAATATTTTTGGATGCACCCGATGGTACTCCTAAGTGACGAGGCTCAAGTGGAAACTCGTTCTTAGTCAGTTTGGAGATAGTGCTAATCATGACTCAAGATAGGTGCAAGATTTGCACCGAACGTACCATAGGCTCAGAAATCGTTTTTGATGCAAACGTTGGAACTCCGAGTTGACAGGGTCATGTGGAATCTCGTTTCAGTCCGTGTGGAGATGGTGTTAGTGTCGGTGCAAGATAGGTGCATGGTTTGCGCCAAAGGTACCATAGGTTCAGAAATCGTTTTGTACACACCCGATGGTACTCCTAGGTGACGAGCCTCATGTGGAAGCTCGTTTCGGTCCATTTGGAGATAGTGCTAGTCTTGATGTAGATAGGTGCACGGTTTGCGCTGAACGTACCATAGGCTTAGAAATTGTTTTGGACATGCCCGATGGAACTCCTAGGTGAAGTGGGTCATGTGGAATCTCGTTTCTGTCTGTTTAGAGACGGTGTTAGCGTCTGTGCAACATAGGTGCATGGTCTGCGTCAAATGTATCATAGGCTCAGAAATCATTTTGGACACACCCGATGGTACTCCTATGTGACGAGGCTCAAGTGGAAGCTTGTTTCGGTCCGTTAGGAGATATTGCTGACGCAGATAGGTGCACGGTTTGTGCCAAACGTACCATAGGCTTAGAAATTGTTTTGGATGCACCCGATGCAACTCCTAGGTGAGTTGGTCATGTCGAATCTCGTTTTGATCCGTTTGGACATGATGTTAGTATCGGTGCAAGATAGGTGCACAGTTTGCGCCAAACATACCATAGGCTTAGAAATCGTTTTGGATGCACCCGATGGTACTCCTAAGTGACGAGGCTCAAGTGGAAACTCGTTCTCAGTCAGTTTGGAGATAGTGCCAATCATGACTCAAGATAGGTGCAAGATTTGCACCGAACGTACCATAGGCTCAGAAATCGTTTTGGATGCAAACGATGGAACTCTGAGTTGACGGGGTCTTGTGGAATCTTATTTCAGTCGTTTGGAGACGGTGTTAGTGTCGGTGCAAGATAGGTGCATGGTTTGCGCCAAACGTACCATAGGTTCAGAAATTGTTTTGTACACAACCGATGGTACTCCTAGGTGACGAGCCTCATGTGGAAGCTCGTTTCGGCCCGTTTGGAGATAGTGCTAGTCTTGATGTAGATAGGTGCACGGTTTGCGCTGAACGTACCATAGGCTTAAAAATTGTTTTGGACGTGCCCGATGGAACTCCTACGTGATGTGGGTCATGTCGAATCTCGTTTCTATCCATTTGGAGACGGTGTTAGTGTCAGTGTAACATAGGTGCATGGTCTGCGCCAAATGTATCCTAGGCTCAGAAATCGTTTTGGACGCACCCGATGGTACTCCTACGTGACAAGGCTCAAGTGGAAGCTCATTTCGGTCCGTTTGGAGATAGTGCTAATCTTCACTCAAGATAGGTGCATAGTTTGCGCGGAACGTACCATCGGCTCGGAAATCATTTTGGACGCACCCGATGGAACTCCAAGGTGACACGGGTCATATCAAATCACGTTTCAATTCGTTTGGAAACGGTGTTAGTGTCGGTGCAAGATAGGTGCATGGTTTGCGCCAAACGTACCATAGGCTCAGAAACCGTTTTGGATGCACCGATGGTACTCCTAGGTGACGAGGCTCGGGTGGAAGCTCGCTTTGATCTGCTTTGGAGATAGTGCTAATGTTGACTCAAGATAGGTGCACCGCTTTGCGCCGAACGCACTATATAGGCTCGAAAATCGTTTTGGACGCACCCGATGGAACTCCTAGGTGACACTGGTCATGTCGAATCATGTTTCGGTTCGTTTGGAGATGGTGTTAGAGTCGGTGCAAGATAGGTGCATGGTTTGCGCCAAACGTGCCATAGGCTCACAAACCGTTTTGGATGCACCGATGGTACTCCTAGGTGACGAGGCTCACGTGCACGCTCGTTTCGGTTTGTTTAGAGATAGTACTAGTCTTGACGCAAGATAGGTGCACGGTTTGTGCCGAACGTACCATAGGCTCGAAAATCGTTTTGGACACACCCGATGGAACTTCTAGGTGAAGTGGGTCATGTGGAATCTCGTTGCTGTCTGTTTGGAGACGGTGTTAGCGTCTGTGCTACATAGGTGCATGGTCTACGCCAAATGTATCACAGGCTCAGAAATCGTTTTGGACACACCTGATGGTACTCCTATGTGACGAGGCTCAAGTGGAAGCTTGTTTCGGTCCGTTAGGAGATATTGCTGACGCAGATAGGTGCACGGTTTGTGCCAAACGTACCATAGGCTTAGAAATTGTTTCGGATGCACCCGATGCAACTCCTAGGTGAGTGGGTCATGTCGATTCTCGTTTTGATCCGTTTGGACATGGTGTTAGTATCGGTGCAAGATAGGTGCACAGTTTGCGCCAAACATACCATAGGCTTAGAAATATTTTTGCATGCACCCGATGGTACTCCTAAGTGACGAGGCTCAAGTGCAAACTCGTTCTTAGTCAGTTTGGAGATAGTGCTAATCATGACTCAAGATAGGTGCAAGATTTGCACCGAACGTACCATAGGCTCAGAAATCGTTTTTGATGAAACGATGGAACTCCGAGTTGACGGGGTCATGTGGAATCTCGTTTCAGTCCGTGTGGAGACGGTGTTAGTGTCGGTGCAAGATAGGTGCATGGTTTGCGCCAAACGTACCATAGGTTCAGAAATCGTTTTGTACACACCCGATGGTACTCCTAGGTGACGAGCCTCATGTGCAAGCTCGTTTCGGTCCATTTGGAGATAGTGCTAGTCTTGATGTAGATAGGTGCACGGTTTGCGCTGAACGTACCATAGGCTTAGAAATTGTTTTGGACGTGCCCGATGGAACTCCTACGTGCTGTGGGTCATGTCGAATCTCGTTTCTATCCGTTTGGAGACGATGTTAGTGTCAGTGCAACATAGGTGCATGGTCTGCTTCAAATGTATCATAGGCTCAGAAATCGATTTGGATGCACCGATTGTACTCCTAGGTGACGAGGCTCAGGTGGAAGCTCGTTTCGGTCCGGATGGAGATAGTGCTAATGTTGACTCAAGATAGGTGCACGGTTTGCTCGGAATGTACCATAGGCTCAGAAATCATTTTGGACGCACCCGATGGAACTCCTAGGTGACACGGGTCATGTCGAATCACGTTTCGGTTCGTTTGGAGATGCTGTTAGAGTCGGTGCAAGATAGGTGCATGGTTTGCGCCAAACGTACCATAGGCTCAGAAACCGTTTTGGATGGGATGGGACTCCTAGGTGACGAGGCTCACGTGCACACTCATTTCGGTCTGTTTAGAGATAGTACTAGTCTTGACGCAAGATAGGTGCACGGTTTGCGCCGAACGTACCATAGGCTCGAAAATCGTTTTGGACGCACCCGATGGAACTTCTAGGTGACGTGGGTTATGTGGAATCTCGTTTCTGTCCGTTTGGAGACGGTGTTAGCGTCTGTGCAACATAGGTGCATGTCTGCGCCAAATGTATCATAGGCTCAGAAATTGTTTTGGACACACCCGATGGTACTCCTATGTGACGAGGCTCAAGTGGAAGCTTGTTTCGGTCATTAGGAGATATTGCTGACTCTGATAGGTGCACAGTTTGTGCCAAACGTACCATAGGCTTAGAAATTGTTGTGAATGCACCCGATGCAACTCCTAGGTGAGTGGGTGATGTCGAATCTCGTTTTGATCCGTTTGGACATGGTGTTAGTATCGGTGCAAGATAGGTGCACATTTTGCGCCAAACATACCATAGGCTTAGAAATCGTTTTGGATGCACCCGATGGTACTCCTAAGTGACGAGGCTCAAGTGGAAACTCGTTCCCAGTCAGTTTGGAAATAGTGCTAATCATGACTCAAGATAGGTGCAAGATTTGCACCGAACGTAGCATAGGCTCAGAAATCCATGTAGATGCAAACGATGGAACTCCGAGTTGACGGGGTCATGTGGAATCTCATTTCAGTCCGTTTGGAGACGGTGTTAGTGTCGGTGCAAGACAGGTGCATGGTTTGCGCCAAACGTACCATGGGTTCAGAAATCGTTTTGTACACACCCGATGGTACTCCTAGGTGACGAGCCTCATGTGGAAGCTCATTTCGGTCCGTTTGGAGATAGTGCTAGTCTTGATGTAGATAGGTGCACGGTCTGCTCTGAACGTACCATAGGCTTAGAAATTGATTTGGACGTGCCCGATGGAACTCCTACGTGATGTGGGTCATGTCGAATCTCGTTTCTATCCGTTTGGAGACGATGTTAGTGTCAGTGCAACATAGGTGCATGGTCTGCTTCAAATGTATCATAGGCTCAGAAATCGTTTTGGACGCACCTGATGGTACTCCTATGTGACGAGGCTCAAGTGGAAGCTCGTTTCGGTCCGTTTAGAGATAGTGCTAATCTTGACTCAAGATAGGTGCACGGTTTGCGCGGAACGTACCATCGGGTCGGAAATCGTTTTGGACGCACCCGATGGAACTCCAAGGTGACACGGGTCATATCAAATCACGTTTCAGTTCGTTTGGAGACGATGTTAGTGTCGGGGCAAGATAGGTGCATGGTTTGCGCCAAACGTACCATAGGCTCAGAAACTGTTTTGGATGCACCGATGGTACTCCTAGGTGACGAGGCTCAGGTGGAAGCTCGTTTCGGTCTGTTTGGAGATAGTGCTAATGTTGACTCAAGATAGGTGCACGGTTTGCGCGGAACGTACCATAGGCTCAGAAATCGTTTTGGACGCACCCGATGGAAGTCCTAGGTGACACGGGTCATGTCGAATCATGTTTCGGTTCGTTTGGAGATGGTGTTAGAGTCGGTGCAAGATAGGTGCATGGTTTGCGCCAAACGTGCCATAGGCTCACAAACCGTTTTGGATGCACCGATGGTACTCCTAGGTGACGAGGCTCACGTGCACGCTCGTTTCGGTTTGTTTAGAGATAGTACTAGTCTTGACGCAAGATAGGTGCACGGTTTGTGCCGAACGTACCATAGGCTCGAAAATCGTTTTGGACACACCCGATGGAACTTCTAGGTGAAGTGGGTCATGTGGAATCTCGTTCTGTCTGTTTGGAGACGGTGTTAGCGTCTCATGCTACATAGGTGCATGGTCTGCGCCAAATGTATCATGTGCTCGTAAATCGCTTTGGACACACCCGATGGTACTCCTATGTGACGAGACTCAAGTGGAAGCTTGTTTCGTCCGTTAGGAGATATTGCTAATCTTGCGACGCAGATAGGTGCACGGTTTGTGCCAACGTACCATAGGCTTAGAAATTGTTTTGGATGCACCCGATGCAACTCCTAGGTGAGTGGGTCATGTCGATTCTCGTTTTGATCCGTTTGGACATGGTGTTAGTATCGGTGCAAGATAGGTGCACATAGTTTATGCCAAACATACCATAGGCTTAGAAATATTTTTGATGCACCCGATGGTACTCCTAAGTGACGAGGCTCAAGTGCAAACTCGTTCTTAGTCGGTTTGGAGATAGTGCTAATCATGACTCAAGATAGGTGCAAGATTTGCACCAACGTACTATAGGCTCGTAAATCATTTTTGATGCAAACGATGGAACTCCGAGTTGACGGGGTCATGTGGAATCTCGTTTTCACCCATGTGGAGACGGTGTTAGTGTCGGTGCAAGATAGGTGCATGGTTTGCGCCAAACGTACCATAGGTTCGTAAATCGTTTTGTACACACCGATGGTACTCCTAGGTGACGAGCCCTCATGTGGAAGCTCGTTTCGTCCATTTGGAGATAGTGCTAGTCTTGATGTAGATAGGTGCACGGTTTGCGCCGAACGCACCATAGGCTTAGAAATTGTTTTGGACGTGCCCAATGGAACTCCCTACGTCTTTGTGGGTCATGTCGAATCTCGCTTTCTATCCGCTTGGAGATGATGTTAGTGTCAGTGCAACATAGGTGCATGGTCTGCTTCAAATGGATCATAGGCTCAGAAATCGTTTTGGACGCACCCGATGGTACTCCTATGTGACGAGGCTCAGTTGGAAGCTCGTTTTGGTCCGTTTGCAGATAGTGCTAATCTTGACTCAAGATAGGTGCACGGTTTGCGCGGAACGTACCATTGGCTCGGAAATCGTTTTGGACGCACCCGATGGAACTCCAAGGTGACACGGGTCATATCAAATCACGTTTCAATTCGTTTGGAGACAGTGTTAGTGTCGGTGCAAGATAGGTGCATGGTTTGCGCCAAACGTACCATAGGCTTAGAAACCATTTTGGATGCACCGATTGTACTCCTAGGTGACGAGGCTCAGGTGGAAGCTCGTTTCGGTCCGGATGGAGTTAGTGCTAATCTTGACTCAAGATAGGTGCACGGTTTGCGTGGAACGTACCATCGGCTCGGAAATCATTTTGGACGCACCCGATGGAACTCCAAGGTGACATGGGTCATATCAAATCACGTTTCAGTTCGTTTGGAGACGATGTTAGTGTCGGGGCAAGATAGGTGCATGGTTTGCGCCAAACGTACCATAGGCTCAGAAACCGTTTTGGATGCACCGATGGTACTCCTAGGTGACGAGGCTCAGGTGGAAGCTCGTTTCGGTCTGTTTGGAGATAGTGCTAATGTTGACTCAAGATAGGTGCACGGTTTGCTCGGAACGTACCATAGGCTCAGAAATCATTTTGGACGCACCCGATGGAACTCCTAGGTGACACGGGTCATGTCGAATCACGTTTCGATTCGTTTGGAGATGCTGTTACAGTCGGTGCAAGATAGGTGCATGGTTTGCGCCAAACATACCATAGGCTCAGAAACCGTTTTGGATGGGATGGGACTCCTAGGTGACGAGGCTCATGTGCACACTCATTTCGGTCTGTTTAGAGATAGTACTAGTCTTGACGCAAGATAGGTGCACGGTTTGCGCCGAACGTACCATAGGCTCGAAAATCGTTTTGGACGCACCCGATGGAACTTCTAGGTGACGTGGGTTATGTGGAATCTCGTTTCTGTCCGTTTGGAGACGGTGTTAGCGTCTGTGCAACATAGGTGCATGTCTGCGCCAAATGTATCATAGGCTCAGAAATCGTTTTGGACACACCCGATGGTACTCCTATGTGACGAGGCTCAAGTGGAAGCTTGTTTCGGTCATTAGGAGATATTGCTGACTCTGATAGGTGCACAGTTTGTGCCAAACGTACCATAGGCTTAGAAATTGTTGTGGATGCACCCGATGCAACTCCTAGGTGAGTGGGTGATGTCGAATCTCGTTTTGATCCGTTTGGACATGGTGTTAGTATCGGTGCAAGATAGGTGCACAGTTTGCGCCAAACATACCATAGGCTTAGAAATCGTTTTGGATGCACCCGATGGTACTCCTAAGTGACGAGGCTCAAGTGGAAACTCGTTCCCAGTCAGTTTGGAGATAGTGCTAATCATGACTCAAGATTGGTGCAAGATTTGCACCGAACGTAGCATAGGCTCAGAAATCCATGTAGATGCAAACGATGGAACTCCGAGTTGACGGGGTCATGTGGAATCTCATTTCAGTCCGTTTGGAGACGGTGTTAGTGTCGGTGCAAGATAGGTGCATGGTTTGCGCCAAACGTACCATAGGCTCAGAAACTGTTTTGGATGGGATGGGACTCCTAGGTGACGAGGCTCACGTGCACACTCATTTCGGTCTGTTTAGAGATAGTACTAGTCTTGACGCAAGATAGGTGCACGGTTTGCGCCGAACGTACCATAGGCTCGAAAATCGTTTTGGACGCACCCGATGGAACTTCTAGGTGACGTGGGTCATGTGGAATCTCGTTTCTGTCCGTTTGGAGACGGTGTTAGCGTCTGTGCAACATAGGTGCATGTCTGCGCCAAATGTATCATAGGCTCAGAAATCGTTTTGGACACACCCGATGGTACTCCTATGTGACGAGGCTCAAGTGGAAGCTGTTTCGGTCGTTAGGAGATATTGCTGACTCTGATAGGTGCACAGTTTGTGCCAAACGTACCATAGGCTTAGAAATTGTTGTGGATGCACCCGATGCAACTCCTTGGTGAGTGGGTGATGTCGAATCTCATTTTGATCCGTTTGGACATGGTGTTAGTATCGGTGCAAGATAGGTGCACAGTTTGCGCCAAACATACCATAGGCTTAGAAATCGTTTTGGATGCACCCTATGGTACTCCTAAGTGACGAGGCTCAAGTGGAAACTCGTTCTCAGTCAGTTTGGAGATAGTGCTAATCATGACTCAAGATAGGTGCAAGATTTGCACCGAACTTACCATAGGCTCAGAAATCCATGTAGATGCAAACGATGGAACTCCGAGTTGACGGGGTCATGTGGAATCTCATTTCAGTCCGTTTGGAGACGGTGTTAGTGTCGGTGCAAGATAGGTGCATGGTTTGCGCCAAACGTACCATAGGTTCAGAAATCGTTTTGTACACACCCGATGGTACTCCTAGGTGACGAGCCTCATGTGGAAGCTCGTTTCGGTCCGTTTAGAGATAGTGCTAGTCTTGATGTAGATATGTGCACGGTCTGCGCTGAACGTACCATAGGCTTAGAAATTGTTTTGGACGTGCCCGATGGAACTCCTACGTGATGTGGGTCATGTCGAATCTCGTTTCTATCCGTTTGGAGACGATGTTAGTGTCAGTGCAACATAGGTGCATGGTCTGCTTCAAATGTATCATAGGCTGAGAAATCGTTTTGGACGCACCCGATGGTACTCCTATGTGACGAGGCTCAAGTGGAAGCTCGTTTCGGTCCTTTTGGAGATAGTGCTAATCTTGACTCAAGATAGGTGCACGGTTTGCGCGGAACGTACCATCGGCTCGGAAATCGTTTTGGACGCACCCGATGGAACTCCAAGGTGACCCGGGTCATATCAAATCACGTTTCAATTCGTTTGGAGACGGTGTTAGTGTCGGTGCAAGATAGGTGCATGGTTTGCGCCAAACGTACCATAGGCTCAGAAACCGTTTTGGATGCACCGATTGTACTCCTAGGTGACAAGGCTCAGGTCGAAGCTCGTTTCGGTCCTGTTGGAGATAGTGCTAATCTTGACTCAAGATAGGTGCACGGTTTGCGTGGAACGTACCATCGGCTCAGAAATCGTTTTGGACGCACCCGATGGAACTCCAAGGTGACACGGGTCATATCAAATCACGTTTCAGTTCGTTTGGAGACGATGTTAGTGTCGAGGCAAGATAGGTGCATGGTTTGCGCCAAACGTACCATAGGCTCAGAAACCGTTTTGGATGCACCGATGGTACTCCTAGGTGACGAGGCTCAGGTGGAAGCTCGTTTCGGTCTGTTTGGAGATAGTGCTAATGTTGACTCAAGATAGGTGCACGGTTTGCTCGGAATGTACCATAGGCTCAGAAATCATTTTGGACGCACCCGATGGAACTCCTAGGTGACACGGGTCATGTCGAATCACGTTTCGGTTCGTTTGGAGATGCTGTTAGAGTCGGTGCAAGATAGGTGCATGGTTTGCGCCAAACGTACCATAGGCTCAGAAACCGTTTTGGATGGGATGGGACTCCTAGGTGACGAGGCTCACGTGCACACTCATTTCGGTCTGTTTAGAGATAGTACTAGTCTTGACGCAAGATAGGTGCACGGTTTGCGCCGAACGTACCATAGGCTCGAAAATCGTTTTGGACGCACCCGATGGAACTTCTAGGTGACGTGGGTCATGTGGAATCTCGTTTCTGTCCATTTGGAGACGGTGTTAGCGTCTGTGCAACATAGGTGCATGTCTGCGCCAAATGTATCATAGGCTCAAAAATCGTTTTGGACACACCCGATGGTACTCCTATCTGACGATGCTCAAGTGGAAGCTTGTTTCGGTCGTTAGGAGATATTGCTGACTCTGATAAGTGCACAGTTTGTGCCAAACGTACCATAGGCTTAGAAATTATTGTGGATGCACCCGATGCAACTCCTAGGTGAGTGGGTGATGTCGAATCTCGTTTTGATCCGTTTGGACATGGTGTTAGTATCGGTGCAAGATAGGTGCACAGTTTGCGCCAAACATACCATAGGCTTAGAAATCGTTTTGGATGCACCCGATGGTACTCCTAAGTGACGAGGCTCAAGTGGAAACTCGTTCTCAGTCAGTTTGGAGATAGTGCTAATCATGACTCAAGATAGGTGCAAGATTTGCACCGAACGTACCATAGGCTCAGAAATCGATGTAGATGCAAACGATGGAACTCCGAGTTGACGGGGTCATGTGGAATCTCGTTTCAGTCCGTTTGGAGACGGTGTTAGTGTCGGTGCAAGACAGGTGCATGGTTTGCGCCAAACGTACCATAGGTTCAGAAATCGTTTTGTACACACCCGATGGTACTCCTAGGTGACGAGCCTCATGTGGAAGCTCGTTTCGGTCCGTTTGGAGATAGTGCTAGTCTTGATGTAGATGGGTGCACGGTCTGCGCTGAACGTACCATAGGCTTAGAAATTGTTTTGGACATGCCCGATGGAACTCCTACGTGATGTGGGTCATGTCGAATCTCGTTTCGACCCGTTTGGAGACGGTGTTAGTGTCGCTGCATGATAGGTGCACGGTTTGCGGCAAACATACCTTGGCTCAGAAATCATTTTGGACGCACCAGATGGTACTCCTAGGTGACGAGGCTCAAACGGAAGCTCGTTTCGGTCCGTTTGGAGATAGTGCAAATCTTGACTCAAGATAGGTGCACGGTTTGCGCGGAACGTACCATAGGCTCGGAAATCGTTTTGGACGCACCCGATGGAACTCCTAGGTGACACGGGTCATGTCGAATCACGTTTCGGTTCGTTTGGAGATGGTGTTAGTGTCGGTGCAAGATAGCTGCATGGTTTGCGCCAAACCAACCACAGGCTCAGAAACCGTTTTGGATGCACCGATGGTACTCCTAGGTGACGAGGCTCATGTGCATGCTCGTTTCGGTCTGTTTAGAGATAGTACTAGTCTTGACGCCAGATAGGTGCACGGTTTGCGCCGAACGTACCATGGGCTCGAAAATCGTTTTGGACGCACCCGATGGAACGTCTAGGTGACGTGGGTCAGGTGGAATCTCGTTTCTGTCTGTTTGGAGACGATATTACCGTCTGTGCAACATAGGTGCATGGTCTGCACCAAATGTATCATAGGCTCAGAAATCGTTTTGGACACACCCGATGGTACTCCTATGTGACGAGGCTCAAGTGGAAGTTTGTTTCGTTCCGTTAGGAGATATTGCTGACGCAGATAGGTGCACGGTTGGTGCCAAACGTACCATAGGCTTAGAAATTGTTTTGGATGCACCCGATGCAACTCCTAGGTGAGTGGGTCATGTCGAATCTCGTTTTGATCCGTTTGGACATGGTGTTAGTATCGGTGCAAGATAGGTGCACAGTTTGCGCCAAACATACCATAGGCTCATAAACCGTTTTGGATAGGATGGGACTCCTAGGTGACGAGGCTCACGTGCACACTCATTTCGGTCTGTTTAGAGATAGTACTAGTCTTGACGCAAGATAGGTGCACGGTTTGCGCCGAACGTACCATAGGCTCGAAAATCGTTTTGGACGCACCCGATGGAACTTCTTGGTGACGTGGGTCATGTGGAATCTCGTTTCTGTCCGTTTGGAGACGGTGTTAGCGTCTGTGCAACATAGGTGCATGTCTCGCCAAAATGTATCATAGGCTCGTAAATCGCTTTGGACACACCCGATGGTACTCCTATGTGACGAGGCTCAAGTGGAAGCTTGTTTCAGTCGTTAGGAGATATTGCTTGACTCGATAGGTGCACAGCTTGTGCCAAACGCACTATATAGGCTTAGAAATTATTGTGGATGCACCCGATGCAACTCCTAGGTGAGTGGGTGATGTCGAATCTCGCTTTGATCCGTTTGGACATGGTGTTAGTATCGGTGCAAGATAGGTGCACAGCTTTGCGCCAAACATACCATAGGCTTAGAAATCGCTTTTGGATGCACCCGATGGTACTCCTAAGTGACGAGGCTCAAGTGGAAACTCGTTCTCGGCCGGTTTGGAGATAGTGCTAATCATGACTCAAGATAGGTGCAAGATTTGCACCGAACGCACTATAGGCTCGAGAAATCGATGTAGATGCAAACGATGGAACTCCGAGTTGACGGGGTCATGTGGAATCTCGTTTCAAATCCGCTTGGAGAGACGGTGTTAGTGTCGGTGCAAGACAGGTGCATGGTTTGCGCCAAACATACCATAGGTTCAGAAATCGCTTTGTACACACCCGATGGTACTTCCTAGGTGACGAGCCTCATGTGGAAGCTCGTTTTCGGTCCGCTTGGAGATAGTGCTAGTCTTGATGTAGATGGGTGCACGGTCTGCTATACTGAACATACCATAGGCTTAGAAATTGTTTTGGACATGCCCGATGGAACTCCTACGTGATGTGGGTCATGTCGAATCTCGTTTCGACCCATTTGGAGACGGTGTTAGTGTCGCTGCATGATAGGTGCACGGTTTGCGGCAAACATACCTTGGCTCGTAAATCATTTTGGACGCACCAGATGGTACTCCTAGGTGACGAGGGCTCAAACGGAAGCTCGTTTCGTCCGTTTGGAGATAGTGCAAATCTTGACTCAAGATAGGTGCACGGTTTGCGCGGAACGCATACCATAGGCTCGGAAATCGTTTTGGACGCACCCGATGGAACTCCTAGGTGACACGGGTCATGTCGAATCACGCTTTGGTTCGCTTGGAGATGGTGTTAGTGTCGGTGCAAGATAGCTGCATGGTTTGGCGCCAAACCAACCACGAAGCTCGTAAACTGCTTTGGATGCACCGATGGTACTCCTAGGTGACGAGGCTCATGTGCACGCCTTCGTTTGGTCTGTTTAGAGATAGTACTAGTCTTGACGCCAGATAGGTGCACGGTTTGCGCCGAACGTACCATGGGCTCGAAAATCGTTTTGGACGCACCCGATGGAACTTCTAGGTGACGTGGGTCATGTGGAATCTCGTTTACATCCGCTTGGAGACGATATTACCGTCATCAGGTAACATAGGTGCATGGTCTGCACCAAATGTATCATAGGCTCAGAAATCGTTTTGGACACACCCGATGGTACTCCTATGTGACGAGGCTCAAGTGGAAGTTTGTTTCGCTCCGTTAGGAGATATTGCTGACGCAGATAGGTGCACGGTTGGTGCCAAACGTACCATAGGCTTAGAAATTGTTTTGGATGCACCCGATGCAACTCCTAGGTGAGTGGGTCATGTCGAATCTCGTTTTGATCCGTTTGGACATGGTGTTAGTATCGGTGCAAGATAGGTGCACAGTTTGCGCCAAACGTACCGTAGGCTCAGAAACCGTTTTGGATAGGATGGGACTCCTAGGTGACGAGGCTCACGTGCACACTCATTTCGGTCTGTTTAGAGATAGTACTAGTCTTGACGCAAGATAGGTGCATGGTTTGCGCCGAACGTACCATAGGCTCGAAAATCGTTTTGGACGCACCCGATGGAACTTCTAGGTGACGTGGGTCATGTGGAATCTCGTTTCTGTCCGTTTGGAGACGGTGTTAGCGTCTGTGCAACATAGGTGCATGTCTGCGCCAAATGTATCATAGGCTCAGAAATCGTTTTGGACACACCCGATGGTACTCCTATGTGACGAGGCTCAAGTGGAAGCTTGTTTCAGTCGTTAGGAGATATTGCTGACTCTAATAGGTGCACAGTTTGTGCCAAACGTACCATAGGCTTAGAAATTATTGTGGATGCACCCGATGCAACTCCTGGGTGAGTGGGTGATGTCGAATCTCGTTTTGATCCGTTTGGACATGGTGTTAGTATCGGTGCAAGAAAGGTGCACAGTTTGCGCCAAACATACCATAGGGTTAGAAATCATTTTGGATGCACCCGATGGTACTCCTAAGTGACGAGGCTCAAGTGGAAACTCGTTCTCAGTCAGTTTGGATATAGTGCTAATCATGACTCAAGATAGGTGCAAGATTTGCACCGAACGTACCATAGGCTTAGAAATTGTTTTGGATGCAAACGATGGAACTCCGAGTTTACGGGGTCATGTGGAATCTCGTTTCAGTCCGTTTGGAGACGGTGTTAGTGTCGGTGCAAGATTGGTGCATGGTTTGCGCCAAACGTACCATAGGTTCAGAAATCGTTTTGTACACACCCAATGGTACTCCAAGGTGACGAGCCTCATGTGGAAGCTCGTTTCGGTCTGTTTGGAGATAGTGCTAGTCTTGATTTAGATAGGTGGACGGTTTGCGCTGAATGTACCATAGGCTTAGAAATTGTTTTGGACGTGCCCGATGGAACTCCTACGTGATGTGGGTCATGTGGAATCTCGTTTCTGTCCGTTTGGAGACGGTGTTAGTGTCAGTGTAACATAGGTGCATGGTCTGCGCCAAATGTATCATAGGCTCAGAAAATCATTTTGGACGCACCCGATGGTACTCCTACGTGACGAGGCTCAAGTGGAAGCTCGTTTTGGTCCGTTTGGAGATAGTGCTAATCTTGACTCAAGATAGGTGCACGGTTTGCGCGGAACGTCACCATAGGCTTAGAAATTGTTTTGGACGTGACCGATGGAACTCCTACGTGATCTGGGTCATTGATGAGGACATCACCTGCTCGGATATAACCACATTGGCAACTTTTGATTCACAGGTGAAACAATTCTTTATCATGATTGTATTTGATACATTTGATGAATTGATGCTGCACCATGATGTGTGTTCATTCTCATTTTCAGAATTACTTACATGGATAAAGGGAAGGTTTGATTGCATATGGAAAGCATGGAAGGTTAATGAAGTTGATTGGGGACCAAATCCAAGTATTCCTAACGTCCTCCACTAGGCCACCACGTTGCTTTGGTTCCAAGGACAGAAATAGTCCAAGTACAACACGTTTTGGAAGTTGAATTCGGACTGCAAAATAGTCCCAAATTGCGACGGTCGCCACGACTTCATACGGACTCCGATTGGGACGTTCTAGCACTTTTTGAAAAGCTTATCAAGTCTATTTTCCAACGGATCTAGACTCATGGCCATATCTTATCCGATGCTTCTGCAGTCGTCGTTTCAACGCCAGGACCTTTTCTGCCTTTGGTGCTGCGTCACCCTATTTTGGGCCGATGACCCATGTATCAAGTTGGGTCCATTAGGGACGCGTCCTAGGGTTGGAGAACGATCCCAACACCTCCCTGGTCGTTCCCCTATGTATTAATAAGGATTAGAGCCGCCACAAACAGATTGGGTTTTGTTTGTTGAAAGTTTAGCCATTGCTACTTCCTTGTAGACGCGTGTGTCGACTAGACCATCCGTTCTACTTGATTCAGAACCCCAACTTTATGAGTTCAGATTGGTTTTTCATCTCCATATTTGCAATTGAGTTGCTTGTTCTACTTGTTTTTGCTTGTTCCTCGATTGCTTGCAGGAATTACCCTAGTGGTTTGGTTGATCGTGCTCCACAAGATCGCGACGGCCATTGGAGGTGGTGTATCGGTTGCTAAGGCACAGCTTGGAAGGCTGTAGTCGGGCCGTGAACGTCATCTCCATCCCCAAATCGAGTTATCCACCTTCTCTCATCGAAAGATTGGGATTCACCCTAGCGGGTTCATATCAGTTGGTAATCAGAGCAAGGTTGATCGGTGAGAGACTTCTAGTTCTTTGCTGTTTTTAATCTCCTATGGTTCAGAAAAAGCCAAAACAAAATTAGTAGATGAGTTCTTCATAATCCCAAAACCCCTTTGAGCTTAATACTATTACTGCTTAGTTAGGGCTTATTGAATTATCGGTTGCTAAGGCGCAGCTTGGAAGGCTGTAGTCGGGCCGTGAACGTCATCTCCATCCCCAAATCGAGTTATCCACCTTCTCTCATCGAAAGATTGGGATTCAGCCTAGCGGGTTCATATCAGTTGTGCAAGTTGCTGGTCTTAGCGTCTAGTCGTTTAGAGTTTCGAGTTCTAGTCACGTTTCTGTCACCATCGCAGATTTGAGTTTATTTGTTTCTCTCTAGGAATCCGAGTGGATTTTCAAATTCCTTTGTTTTGTTTACCACCATTATCCTAGCCATGTCCTTGGAGGTTTCATCCACGTCCATATTTCCATCTACAAAAAGGAAATCCAACAAGATCAAGATAGAATTCGATTCGGAGTCCTGTTTTATCTTGAAAAGAAAAGCACCATATTTCCTTTGTCGAGTCTGAATAGGGAGTTTAAATACAATCTGAAACCTTAACTTGTCCTCTTTCCAACGGATCGTAGCTTGGTCCCAAATTCATTCTGAAGCGCTTCTCAATTGCCCTCGGAGATTTGCGCGTCTGCTGGTTTTGCAAAATAACCACTTGTTTGACTTTGCTACTGAATCACCCTTCCCAAGGAAACATTTAATTGCTGTAAGTAGCTTGTTATTTCTTGTTGCAAAATTTCAGTTTTGTGCTAGTTGAAAGAAAAAAAAAGTAAAAAAAGACAGAAAGAAAGAAAAGAAAGAAAGAAAGAAAGAAGAGAAGAAAGAAAGAAAGAAAGAAAGAAAAGAGAAAGAAGAAGAGAAGAGTTTTTCTTTTGTTGTTATTCCTGTCCTTGTGATCCTTCTTTTCTGCAGCTCGCTGACTTCGTTTTGTGTCTGTGCTCGCGCCTCTAGCAGCACGTACTAGCCTAGGACCAGCATAATAACGTCGTTGAGCGCTTGTTCAATTTGCTTGCAACTAACGTGGTTCTAGTACTTCTTTTCTTTAGCCCACCCACAGCTCCACATATTCGACTACAGCTTGAGAGGTTTTTGTTGCTGCGGCACCGATACACTTCGGCTCCACGGTTGCAGACTTGTTGGTTGCCGTCACCTCCTATTTGTCTTGGTAAGAACTTGTAAGAGCTTGTTTTAAACAAGTTGAGTTTGAGAGAATTACAACCGACACATCCTAGTAGTTGACAGGACGATACATATTATTTTGTGTTTCTTGTTTTCTACTAATCATGACAGGTGATATGGAAATTTTTGAGCTGTTGAAACTAGACCCTCATATTCAGGATGTCATTCAACACTTGCAGTTATATGATGGTAAGTTTGATCCTCAAGCTTACATTGATTGGGAGTTAAAAGTAGACAATGAATTTGATGAGCATGACCTGTCCGAGAAACAAAAGGTTTGTATTGCCTCTAATGTTTTGATTGAATATGCTTTACTAGAATGGAAACATATTTGTAGGCACAACAAAGTTCCGAATCTTGGGAAGACTTCAAATTTCTTTTTAGAGATGCATTCGTTCCTCGCATATTATGCTGATTATTTGCTTGCAAAATTAGACAACTTGAAGCAAGATAGTAGGATCAGTAAAAGCATACTACCATGATTTTAAGATTTGCATCATGTTTGGTGGATTAGATGAATGCATGGAAGATGTTATGAGTAGGTTCATGAGAGGGTTCAATTCTAAAATTCAAACCTTGTTAATTAGCAATTCTTATAGCCATATTGGTCAATTGTTTTGTCTTGCTCTCAATGCTGAAAAGGAGATCCTATTATCTCGTGAATACTTGCAAGAATGATGTGACCCATAATGTCCAAAATTTGTCCATTCTGCATGCTAATGAAGAGCAACAAATAGTGTAACCCATCGTTGATTTTCCTTTGTCACAAAATGGATTACTTGCTGTTCCTTGTGATAAAGAGGAGTTGTGTGCTGATGATTCTTTTACTCCTATGCCACAAGTAACGAATAAGTGTGATACTTTTGGTTTGGAACCATACAAATATGTCAAGATAAGCTTTTTCATCCTATTACATGTGCACAAGATGAACTGAATTTGCTATCCTCTTTAAATACTTTGGGTTATATTGAATTTGATATTCTGTGTAATCTAAATTGTCTAAAAAGAGAAACTTAAATTTGATTCTGGTTTGCCAAGTTTTAATCATTGTTCGCTTCATGCAATTGGCAAATATGACCGCAAAGGAGAATATTTGGTGTATAAAGTTTATAT